>SNQN01000230.1:0-23758 GCA_008642245.1 Bassia scoparia | reverse complement strand
CTTCTGCTATGAATGCTTGAAGTAAGCCCTGATTGTGCAATATTAAAAAAAGGTTTTCTAAGGTATACCCTTATGGTTGGCGTTTTCCAGGGCTACCTATGCTTTCAGAGTCTAAGATACCCTTATGTTCCAAACTTTCACAGTATACACATTCCTTAATCAATCCTTAACCTAGTTAACTTAAAAATTAAAAAAAATCCAAAAACTCTCATCCACCCACCCAACCACCATCCCAACACCTCCCCACCCCACTCGATCACACCTACCCACTGTAACTAAACAGACACCACGATGCCACCACCACGATGCCCACGTAGTGATCCCAACACATTGACGAACTTTTGTACGATACCCATGCTCCATCACCGCATAGATGTCTTTCTCTCTCCTGTTTCTCACCGATCTACTTCTTTTCCCTCAATCAAACCTTATGTCAACTCTTGAACTTCTCTCCCAAAATTGATCATTTCCAATTCTAATTCTCCGATTACATCATTAACCAATCCTATTCACTTGCATTTAACGAAAAAATCATCATCATCGTCGTCCTTCGTTGCTGGAATTTCGAAGTTCATGATTGAATTCGATGGTGTGCGAATCTAATCAGGTTCTGGTAATATTCGCAGCTGGTGCGATGGTTATTGTGGTTCAGATTAATGGTAGTGCGAATCACCTCAGGCTCGTGATTCTAGTTGTAGGTTGTTGTCGTGGTTGTAGTTCGCAAGTCAAGTTGGTGGGGTGTTTAGGCAAGGTGCGCACATTAGGTGGTAGTGGTTCTATTTTATTTGGGCCCGATGGGGGGGATTTTGCGTCAGTGTTGTCAGGGAAAGGAGGGAGGCGTTGATGGTTAGTTGTGGACGAGTGGTTATGAGGGAGGGAGGAGGGGGTTTGGTTGTTTTTTTTAATCTTTTTTTAGTTTGATTTTTATTTTAAACATAACTAAGTTAATGTTTAACTATGGGAGGGTGGATATGAGTTCAGGGTACACCTTGAACTTCTGAAAGGCATAGGTAGCCCTTGGAACGCCATACCACAAGGTATACCTTAGAAAAAACCATTAAAAATTAGTATTAAACATCCTAAAACTAAGCAAATTAATAATAATAAGAAAGATGTGATTCAGGAGGCTTACTTTTTGTCTATCACTATGTGACCATCTCATATCATTCATGAACCCAAACTAATAACTCCTTGACACTGCTCAAGTCATTGCTCAGAAGAGTCAAAAACCACTCCCAAGTCTCCTTGTTCTCTACCTCGACTACAGCCCAAGCTACTGGGAAAGGTTGTTTTCCATCCTTTCCAACAGCAGTCAACATCACCCCACTCCAAACACCTTTGAGACGATATTCGTCCACTCCCAGAATGTGCCTGCAACCCTGTATGAAACCCTCTTTACATGTTGCAGACACATGTAAAATCTCTCTCAAGATGGGGCACTCAACACCAGTCACAACAACATAAGCAGAGACCCTCCAATAAATTAAGTGATGATGCATTGGCATAATCCCATACAAGCCCATACTGATCCTTTGCTGACCCATGTATTCTACAGTGCAACTTCTGTCATAGTAAGCTTTGTAGTACCCATCTCAATCCCAGTCTCCCTCATCACTCTCTTAATGAAAGCTTTCAATCCCACTCATTGTCAGCCCTCCAATCCTCCAATACCTTTCAGCCAACCACTCTGAAGTGATTTTTGTGTCTTGCTTTGAAACCACAAGTGTGCTTAGATTCATGCTGTATATATGCAAGATTCCAAGTCTTATCCATATAAGCATAATCTCAAACCTACACTTACTTGCTGCCTCACACTTGCATTTTGTGTTTCCCTTTCCTTTTACCCACTCACACTCACACTATTTTTGCAGTAGTAGTCACCCTCCTTTAGCCCCTATGCAAAGTGTAGTAGTCATAACCCTCCTGAATTGCATGTACCTCAATGCCTACTTCAACACTTCACTACTTTCAAACTGCAACCCAACTTTCAATGTAATCTTACCCTTAAACCCGGATTTTGAATTGAATTTCTCTATGCAATCTACCTCACTTCACTGCCATGTACACTCCCTCCTCCCTGAATCCTCATTCAATTCCTTATCCCCTTCAACATTCCCACCTCTTATTCCCTGTTTGTTCAGCCCCTCATCTGTTCTGCATCCTCATTTTGGTTGACATCAGTTTCTGCTTTTGTTGTGTTGATTTTGGTTGGCAATAGGTTTGTTTGTTGTACAGGTGTGGTTGTGGTTGATCTGCTGACTCTTGGTGTGGTTGGTTTGATCTGGTCTGCTCTTGATTAATGTTCTGCTCCTCTCTCTCTCTTGTTCTTGTGTTTGTAATCTAAAGGTTTTCCAGAATGTTATCCTCGATGCACTCAGAGAACAAGTCTCCTCTCAACCAATCCTCATCCTCATCCTCAATGATGATTGCTCAGCTTCAAAGAATGGAGATAGGGTTTGGTTGTGGAGCTTTCTGATAGAGATTTTTGCCAGGTTTTTTGTGGGAAAGTATTGTTTGAAAGTGGCAGTGGGCTTTGAGTATACTTGGGCCAGCAGAATCCTTTGCCCAACCTCATGAACCTGTCCCCACCCCATACCACCATCTCCCCATCATCATCATACCCATCATTATCACCATCATAATCAGTATCATCATCACCTTGTTCACCCTCATTTCAAAATCAGAATCATCATCATCATGGTCACTATCACAATCAGACTCCCAATCAACATCCTCCCCTCATCACATAATGATCTATATAAAAGTTAATGAAATTGTACTCATCCCTAGATTCATCCAGTCATCAAAATCAAAATCATACCCAAATACTTCCTGCCATTCAACAAGCTTAATCCTTCCTCTGTAATATATACAACCAACATGTGGATAGTTCATTTTTTAGTCAGTATATTTGCAATTTTAAAATAGCATATGTTCTCAGCCTCTGCTCCTGATACAAGCCCCCCAACATACTCCATCTTATCTTTTCTTCACAAAACAACCCCATGATATATTCTCAAGTTCACATCTATCTAACCTCATAATAAGGTATTTGGCAGCTTGTCGGACCATTATCCCTGCAATATATAGTGTTTGTTTAATCCTTCTCCTAATTAGCTCATTAAAGTAATCCAAAACATGCAAAAGTGTCCAATAAAAAACATAAACAAACAAAACAGCACACACAAACCACGTTAATAACCAAATCAAGATTAATTATGCAGAAAAAGAACCATTTCATGTTTAATCATTAATTTAACCAATAATGACAACAATTGCTTCATAATAAACACATAAGTACGAATTAGAAAGAAATTAGGGCAAAAAAAATTAAAAAAAAAATTGACTGAGAATTACCTTTCACCTGGGACTTTTGACATAACGAGCAAAGTTACAGCGAGATTGAAGAGAGAGATGAGGAGACGGACGGTTAGCAGAGAAGAGAGAGATGAAAAGTGAAGTGAATCGTGAGATAAGTGAGTGGATGTTGGTTGAAGGGAGTAAATGGCAATCAAACATCAAAGAGAGGTAATAAAGGCGCGTGACAAAACACGCACTACAAGTCACAATAATTCACGAGTCAACGCCAGAAAATTGACTTTTTGGCCGGGAAATCGAATTGGTACCTCAAGACAAAACATAAAATTTGTTGCTATTTCCCACAATATATGTTTTATGCGGTATATTTCGCAAAAGGCCATTTATCTGGTATTTCCCCACAAAAAATTCTTATGAATTACTACGCAAAATTAATAATGCACGAGATTATGTTTTGAACTAACCTGAATCAAGATCGGAGATGGTGAAATCGATAATCGACAGATGTTTTAGGTTTTTTTTGGATTTTTTTTGTCAATAATTACCCACATTTGGACTTTTTTTTAGAATAAACTACCCACATTCCATTTTATTAAAAAAAACTATCACACTTTTCCAAAACCATTAGAAAAACCTACCCACCTTGATTTTCGTGGGGCCCACCAAAAGCAGTTTTCTCACCCTTTTGTCGGAATCCTTGCAATTACTATTTTGCCCCTATTTCTTCTCTTCCTATTTAATTATATATTTTTTTAATCCTATTTCTATTTCTCCTATTTGTATTTCTGCAATTCTGCCTCCATTGCTCCTTTCAACCCTTCTCTTCCTCTGTTCTTCCCTAAAGAATTTAGCCATACCTAAACAAATCAACAAATCTATCGCATGGCTACAGTGATTCAACAATTCAACAAATTTAACAAATTCAATTCAACAATTCAATAAATCTTAATCAAATTCAACAATTCAATTCAATAAATCTTAATCAACAAATATTAATCAACAAATCAACAAAATTTAATTCAACAATTCGTCGACCTATCTTACGCAAATAACTACCATTTCATGACAATGTGAATGGGATACTTGGGGCAGATCGTCGAGAGAGTGTGGCTTATCAACCATTGATATGGACTGCTGGGAATCATGAACTCGATTCGCTCCAGAAATTATAAGCACCTCTGATGACAACTTCAATCATAATGCCACAACAGGGTCTGGCATCTTCTCGATCAGCCAACCTCACAATCTGGTCATAAAGAGCTAGAATTTGAAGATTCACTTGTTCAAGCTAGCAGAGACGATTGTGCGACGGGACCTGACCGGAGGCGGTGCGACAACCGTCGATCGGGAAGATGACGGAGGCGGATATTTGGAGAGAGGAGGTTATGGTGAGGAAAGAGGAGAGAGAAAGTATGCCCGCCATTGCTGGTGCAGTGAGTACGGCTACTGCGGTGGTTTGAGGGTGAGGAGGGAGATATTGAGGAGTGAGAAACAAGGGAGGGGTGGTGGTTGGGTGGCTGAAGTGGCAGGTGAGGTGGATGGGAAGAACAGAAGAGAGAGAGCTAATTGTTGAGGATGGGTAAAAAAAATAGAGGAGAAAGAAGTAAAGAAAGAAGGAAGAAGGAATTAAGTAGGAAGAAATAAGAAGAAGAAAAAGGAAATATGAGTAATAATTAAAAGCCATGTGGGACCCACATGATGGAAAAGGAGAGGGAATCAAAGGAAGGTGGGGCCCACAGCTCGGAAATGGTTTTTCAACCAACTGAAAATCAAGGGGGGGTAGGTTTTTTAATGGTTTTGGAAAAAGTGAGTAGTTTTTTTTAATAAAATGGAATGTGAGTAGTTTTTTATAAAAAAATCCCAAATATTGATAGTTATTGGCAAAAAAAAATCCTTTTTTTAAACTAAAGTACAAAACTACAAAACTTTATTATTATTTTTTTCCAGAAAACACCATTTATATGGCGTTTTTTTTAAGCATTTTTAAGTCATCGTTTTATTATAAAACACCTTTTATGAAGTTTTCATATAAAAAAAAAACACCTTGAGTGGATTTTCGACCAAAAAAGTCAATAATCCGACGTTGACTTTGCCCATTTTTGGTATGTTCTTGCGCGTGTATTTCCCACTTCGTTCATGCGACTGAGTTTTGCTTTTCCTCTAATTTTCTTAAACCCCCAAACCAAATTATTGTACTCCTCTCTTTCCTCTCCTTTTCATTCGCATATTCCAACTCTCTCTTTTCCGTCTTCCCTTTTCTCTTTCATTTGCCAGCTTTGCCACCATTGTCGATTGGCAAAATTAAAAGTTACCCACTTCAGAACAATAGATAAATTCACTGACAATCGAATAAAAATCAAATCTTTGAATAAAAAAAAACTTACAAATGTTGACGAGGGAGCGAAGAATAGAGAGTAAGAAAATATCAACAAGCGAGTAGCGAAAGTCGTAATTAGTGAAGTAGGAGGAGAGAGTTTAAGGGGGCGTTTGGTAAAAATAATGGAAATGAAATGGAAAGGATTTTGATAAGGAGGGGAAATGGTAATAAAAAGTGTTACTTTGAATTATTGTTTGCTATGATAATGGAATGGAAAAAAAAGAAAACTAAACCCACGATATATGGAAATTTGAAGCTAATGTAAGAATTCATTTCTCTTTTTTCTTCATGTTCATCACTATAATGCTAAATTTTTTCTTCTTCTTTTTCCCCCTCTTTCATTGTTAAACACAGCATCACAATAAGGGTCAATAACAAAATCAAATCATCAACATCTGAGATCATCTTCCTATAATTCATCACAGTAACAAAACTAATCATCAACATCATGAGTTCATCAAAATCAAACCCTATTTTTTCCAACTTGATTTATATGGGTGTTACTGATGATTTTACAAGCCAAATAATCAAAGGAGTTTGATTTTATGAAGATGAACATTTAATCAATAGTTTATGCTGAAATTAGAGATTGAATCAATTCGAAAAAGCTCTGATTTTGAATGAGATCTCATGATTTTGAACGAAATCTCATCAAGTACGTAACGGCAGAATATGACTGCTGTAATTATTGCGAAAAATGATGATCTTGATCAATATCATGAGCTCAAACAAATGATGTGAGATGTGAGGATGATATGAATCATGTGATGTGAGAATGATGATGATATATCTGTTAGTAGAATTGAAGAAAAAGAAATGGAAGAAACGGATTTTGTTTCCTTGGGTCAGAAAAAGGAATCAAAAGGCGTGAAGTGTTACCCCTAAGTAACAGTATTCCTTACCCTAGCCTTTGCCAAACAAACATTAATGGAGTGGGCTAATTGAATCCGTTTCATTGGATAAAAAATCCCTAACAAACACGCCCTAAGGAGAGAGAAAGGGAAAGAAACGAGAGCGAAGCTGAAGAAGGATGATGAATATTTATCAAGGTTAAATTGTACTCCCTCCGTTTTTTTTAGATGTCCATACCATTTTAAAACGGTTTTTAAGAGTTGATTGATTGAATAAAATAGTTGAGTAAGTTGGGTAAAAAGTTGAATAAGTTAGGTAAAAGAGTAAATGTGTGAATGAAATTTTATAGGAAATAGTAATTTTGGGTGAATAGATTGGGTAAAATAATGAAAGTGACTTTAGAAATGAGTAATTCATTAATTTTAGAGTAACTAAAGTAGGTAAAAGGTAAAAAAGTTATTTTTAGATTGGTTTGGAACATCTATTTAAAAACGGCCCAAAGAGAAAAGTGGAACATCTAAAAAAAACGGAGGGAGTATTTACAGTACATTTTTACCACTTTTACTTTACATGTTTTTGAAATTATCACCTTGTTTTTTAATTTTTTAAAATTACCACCTTTAGGGCCTGTTACATTAGCTTATTTCCAGTTCAGTTCAGTTCAACTCCATTCAATTCAGTACAGTTCTTACCCAATTTCTCTCTCTCATAAAATATTCAATTCAGTTCACCTCCATTCATTTCAGTTCAGCTCAGTTCAATTTAGTTGATTTCAGTTTAATGTAAACAAACCCTTACTTTGCTAATCATAAAATATTCTCACCTATCAACCTTTTTTTTTTATCATTCCTTCCCAATTAGAGTTATTTGATCTCACACTTTACTAATATTTCTACTTCCTTCCACTCCCTCTCTCCTTCCTAGAGATTGGTTAAGTGTGGGTTTCATTTAACTTTAATAGTGACCAAAAATGTGATAAAAAAAGCTTAAGAGGTGGGAATTACAAAGATTAGCGAATAAAGCCTAATTTATAAAAAATATAAAACAAGATTATAATTTGTAAAAACATGTAAAGTAAGGTGATAAAGTACAATTTAACCATTTATCAACAACAGCTTGGCAAGAGTGTCTCCGTGAGTACATCTACAGTCAGTTGTATGCAAAGATTGATCGATTTGTAGCTAAAGTTACATCACCGTTTGTAATTGGGTCGTAGGTAGGCTTTAGACTTTTGTATCAAGGTAATTGTAAGAGCCACGACCGACTCCCTACTTTTTGTTCGAGGAAAGAAATAAAGTATTAAAAGTTCTATTTCTTAGAAGTCGCCAATGAGTTTTAGGCGATAAACTCATAAATTATGTAATTAGACAAAATCATGCATTTAGACAAATAACGAATGAGACCAAATTAGCATTAGTAGCATGCAAAGAAATGCCAATTTGAACAAAGTTGAAGGTTCCCGAAGGTACTCAAGAGGGTGAATTAAGTGCCTATTAAAATTTTCGATTATGTACTGTTTTAGTAGAGTAGACCAGTTGAACTGGTCTCGCAACGGAATAAGTGTTAAACAGTACGTAGGAACAATATCGAACAATAATAATAAGACACGCAAATTTAACGAGTTCACCCAACTCTGGGCTACGTCCTCCTACCCTAGTCACTTTTATTAAATCTACTCCGAAATAACAAAGCAACTCACTCACAATGTATGTACGTGAACTCACACATACAATGTCACCCCACACTCAACCCAAGTGTGCTAGATCGCACTTGAACTCTCAAGCACTCGCTAATGAACTATCAAAAGCTACCCAATCACCAACCCCTTCGTTGGTGATTCAACACAATGCAAATCTCTCAATTTACTCACTCACTGAGTTTACAAGAGTATATGAACGCTCAATTTCTTTGTGCACTCGTTGTATGAATTGTACTTGCTTGATCAGGCTTAAGACTTTGCTCTTTCTTTCTTTCTCTCAAAGATACACCTTTTAAGAACGTGGAGAGAAGTGTTTTCGTGAGCTATATGCATGGATATTTATAGCCAAAGGCCTAGCAGCGCAATTATTAGTGATGCAACCCTAGAATATAGGAGATAAATAAAGATATATATACCCCTATATTTTAGGAAAGTCCCATAAGATATTATTCCATACAAGATGATATAAATATCTTATGTTACTTTAATTGCATTTCAAGTAATTACCATATATCCAAACATATTATTCCCACCAGATCATCTTTGAAGTTTCCATAAAACCGTTTTAAGAAAAACTTTCCAAAAAATATTTTTAAGAAAACTTTCCAAAAATCTTTCTTGCTCGACAAGATGATCCGCGTTTTGAGAACAGTACAAACTGTTCTCCCAACTGTAGTGGTCAAAGTCAACCAACCAACTGGTTTACTTGCATTCAACTCTAAGAAGAAAGTTCAAAGCCCAATACAATCA
This sequence comes from Bassia scoparia, assembly GCA_008642245.1. Taxonomy (NCBI): domain Eukaryota; kingdom Viridiplantae; phylum Streptophyta; class Magnoliopsida; order Caryophyllales; family Amaranthaceae; genus Bassia; species Bassia scoparia. The sequence goes on along the minus strand of SNQN01000230.1, from coordinate 14,762 downwards.
ACCAATAATACAAGCACTCAACAAACACATTCATGCACTTATACAACAAGAAGACTATTTCTAATCCTAGAACTAATCTCTTTTTCTTCAACTTCTCGAAGCTTCCTTGATCTTCTCGAGTCTTTCTCGAAGGACTTTCTGCTTCAATAGTTGGAATTCCTGTATGCCAAAGACATATAGCAATTTGCACTATATAACTTGTTAGCATACATGTCACTATCTTTCAAGTGACTAAGAACAGTATCTCAGCTGTTCAGACCAGCTGTATTCATCAGACTAATGTACCTGTTCTTGCAACTGTTTGTCATCACTCAAAACACTAGGGAACTCAACAAAAGTCCTGCACAGTACAGAATGTCGCGAGCCACTCCTTCGGGCTTCGGAGTACGAAACTACGCTTACAAGACACGAGCGCATACTATTATCAAAGATCGAACAATTGTCGGCATAGATTAAATGAAATTTATCAAATAGAAATGATATCTAATCGCGTGCCGGGTCCAAACGGCTCCGAAAGCCTTTGAATTGCAGTTTGGGACTGTACGTTTTAGGGTTGTTTTGTTGCTGTATATTTTTGGGAAGATGGGTGGTTGTTGCTGTGTACTTGCTGTTTAGAGAGGGTTGAGAGGGTATATATATGTAGGGCGAGCGTGGTGCGATCTGGAGTCTAACTTTGCTCAGCCCTATATAGGGTTAAATACTTTTTTTTTCTTTTGACGAGGGTTAAATACTTAAATGGTGATGATTTGTGCGTGTGATTCATGCATGTATATGAGCTTTTGGTTGCATGTGTTTTGGAATTAGGTAGGCTTTATTATTATGGTTTGGTTAATTATGTGGTTAGGTTTAATTATTAACTAGATTATTGCCCGAGCAATAATGCTCGTTTTAATTAATATTATATACTGCTATAATTCTTATAGTCATAAATATCTTTATTTTCAAAATTTAATTATACTTAATTAGACTTAATAAAATATTTTTACAATTATATATTAATCAATGATGTTAGAATTATCATTTCAAATTACATTTATCATCTTTTTTTTACACGAAAAACTAAAARATTTCATTAATGTGAAAAAGCCAAACGRCACTTACAATCCAATTTCGTAGAAATTAATCGACAARTACGAATATACCTATCCACAAAACTACATACATCATATGATTGTTCAAATTTGTGAAACAATAAAGCCTTAAAGAAACTCTTCATTTGAAGCAATACTATATAYGAGTTCGCGCAAATTCGGCATAATAATTGATGTAGAAGTAATTGAATAACCATACTTGCAGAGTCAATTAGATATCCCCAACAATTGAACWGAAGCGGTCGGACCTTCACAATCAAATAAATCCATAACAYAATAYCTAAAAAGCTTAACTCCATAGATTAAGATCTAGGAGGATGACATAAACAAAAACAATAATCAAACAAAATAAGGAGCCACTGCAATGGGCAAATTTATTAAAAAACTAAATCCCAAGAGACGTAGTATTCAAAGAACTATCACACGTAAGAGCCGCTCAACGCCGGCGAGAGAAAACAAAATAGTAAAACTACTCCCTCCAAACAAAAGTCACGAATCGAGTAGTATCCAAGTCTACGAACCGTTCCAAAATCAAGAATAGACCAAACCCTGTCACTACCTCCAGGATTGTGACTCGTGAAGGCTTGTGTTGCACCACTGATCTCCCGCAAAACGAGACAACAACCCAACACGTTAATAGGTGATGAATATATACCTACGCAACTCGAAGGGCAAACACAAACTAAGAGCCTAAGAAACACACGATAAAAAGGAAAAAAAACACCCGCTCGCCGGCGACCTTTTAAAACCTAGGACAAGGTCACCGGCGAGCCAGAGCCACTAGAAAACGAGGGACGGAAGAAGGGTTTTGAGGGATTTTGAGAGGGATTTTGCTAGAGAGAGAATATGGTTTTTTTTTCCAATTGCTTACTTCTTGTACTAATGTACTAAATGATTAAATTTTGTACTTCTAATTATATTTATCATCTTATTATACTTAATAATTATTTTGTTATATTTTTTTATACTATATATATATATATATACATACTAAAGCAATCCCCACTAATCTAATGTTTCCCTCCCAAAACTTATTTAATTTCACTCCCAAACTTATATTATTAGTTTTTTTTTACATTACATTTATTTCATGAGCAATTTCGTAGATACACTTATTTTTTATTGTTGACATTTTCTAATCATATTGTGCAAATAATTTTTTAACTCTATATTTGTAAAACTTAAAAAAATAAATTAATTTGATTTGTTTATCATTTTGCAAATTTTAATTAATAGTTTTGTTATTAAGGTGGTAAAACCCCGTTCTTTTATACTGAAGTAAACTAAACTAAATTGGAGTGAATTGAAGTTAGATGAAGTTAACTGAAGTTAGTTAAATTGAAGTGGGTTGAACACGGTTGAATTGAACTGAATTGAGCTTGAGTAAGCTGAACTAAGCTGAAGTGGCTGAAACAGAAGTGAGCTGAACTGAACAGAAGTTTGATTGAAGGAAGCTAAATTAAAGAAATTGACTGAACTAATGTACCATAAAATTAAGCTTAAAAGAATAGGGGTTAACTCTATTTGTATTTCTTAATTACAATTACTTAAATTGAAAATCGAGCATTTTCTCGGTATTATCTAGTTCATTTAATAAGGAATTATGGGAGGGAATTTAGGAAAAAAAGAAGAGGGTGGGGATTGCTTTAGTTATAGAATACTAGTTTTTGTGCACGCGATGCGTGCTTCGATCTTATAAAAGTTGTCATATTAAAATATTTATATGTAATTAGTAGCAATACGATTAGTCGCAAATTTAATTATTTCGTAGTAAAGAATATGACATGAATTAAAAATTATCCATATATGTTTCAAATCAATTTGAAGTAATGTTATTGATTTAAGGTTTCACTAATTAAGTAACATAATTAATACAATTTTCCATTTTTAAATACATAATAAGCACTTTTCAAAAAATTAAAAAATACATAATAAGCAAATGGTAGATTAGACATATCATTAATTCATATTTTTTTAGAAAATCATTAAAGTATAAAGGATTTTTAATAGGGGACACCATCTTCCTCCCTGGCCTCCCTTTTCCTTATGTAATAGAATAGATTTATACAATTCATTTAATAAGGAAATATGGGAGGGAAATTAGAGGGAAAAAGAGGAGGGTGGGGATTGCCTTAGTTATAGAATATAGATTTAGTTTAATTTTATTTAGAGTAGAAATAGTTGATTAACTTGGACTTGGTTTAAAAAAATATTTAGGCTTAGGTGAATGGTAAGGGTTGAATAATGGTCTAAGTCTATTTAAACAATCTAAGGCCTTTTAAAACATTCGGACTAATTGTATGATCGAGATAGTAAAATCATGGGACTCGGACTAAAAATTGGTGTCAACAGCTGCCCCCACTTTGTTGAGTGCATATAGACGAAAATCAAAGTATGCTCGAATCGGTTTTCGAGACTTTGAATTCGAAACCATGGGCTTCGAGAAGTGACCAATGGAATGTGAAAGATTAAAGAATGGCTTCCAAAAAACAATACAAAAGTTTAAGTTTCAAAAGTTTTGAAGATAAATATAATGACATTTCTTCAAATAATCGCTTCTTTATGTTTTAAAGAATCGACAAATGAAAGATAAAACACGGATTTAGAACACGCAACAAAAAAAATTCACAACAAGAATCCGTGTTATTAACGGCGGTTTTACCGACCGTCCAAAACGTCGTAAATGTCATATTACGACCGTTTTTTATTGGACGCAATTTACCGACCGCTTTATTAAATTTACCGACCGTTTTTTAAATTGGACGGAGATTACTATCCGTTTTATATTTTTCCAACCATTATGCGGTCGGAATATGGTCAATTTATTTTTTGACTTGTTATGAAAATTACCGACCACCAAATCATATTACCGACCGTCAACGGTCGTAAATTAAAATCTAACTATTTTGCCGACCACAAGGTCGTGGCCTCACACGTACCTCACTCTTTCATTCAAAGGCCCTCTCTCTCCTCACCCATTTATCCTTATCTCTTCATCAACCCTTCTCTCTCATCTTCTCTAATCTCCCTCATCCTTTTCATCTCTCATTCTTTATCTTCATTTATTCTCTCTCCTCAATCTCCCTCATTCCTTACCAACGACGCAACCTCCGGCTCCTCCTCGCGGCAACCACCTCCGCCTACAACCCTTCTCTCAGCTCTCACCTTTCACGTCCTCGCCGAGCCTCTGCCGAGCCGCAGCCAAGCACTCGCCGGTCGTTGCTCACCCTTGTCTGCCACTGTTTAGATCTAGGTAAGGCTTCTCATTATTATTCTTTTGGTTTTCTTCTGATTTTAGTTTAGATCTTGCTTTTAATTTTTTCAGATTTTCTTTTTCTTTTTTTTTATTTTTCAATTTTGTTTTAATCTCGATTTTGTTTTAGGTTTTTTACTTTCCTTTTCGATGTTTTTAGTTTTTGAATTTGTTTTCGATTTTCTGACTTCTTTTTCTTATTTAGATCTAAGTATTATCTTTTTTCATGGTTTTTCCAACTTGTTTTCAATTTTTGGTTTTCTTTAGATTTAAACAAAATATTTTTTTTGAGCAAAATATTTTTTCTAGAAAGTTTTAAGCCCTTTTTTGTATGATAAAGATGTTTTAAGTTGCTTTTTTAAAAATATTTAAGTTGTGGTTTGAAAATATAGTTTTCTTGGGAAATGTTTGTGAAGTAAATTGCAGAGGTTTTATTTTTCTTGTTTAATTAGCTTTAGTTTAGGAGTTCTAGAGGTTTCTGGGTTTTGTTGTATTTTCTGTATTTGATTTGAGTTTTTCAATTTTTAGTTTGTTATTGTTGAATTTGATGTTTATGTTTGTTAATTTTGCTCCAGGTTTGACTTCAATTGCTGAGAAGATTCAATCGAGAAATTCCACTTCAACAATTTGTTGAAGAATTAGTAGATAGTTCAGATTTTAGTTATGTATTATACTGCAAGTAATAGCCTAATAGGTTAATGTAAATGTATGTAAATTCATGGTAAATAAAGAGTTTTATGTCTATGATTTAAATTTCATCAATTTGTTTATTCATCTTGCATTCTTTTGTTGATTAATTGTTTTGTTTATTAACTTATATGTGAAAATAATAAAAATATATATAATTGATAATAGGTGAAAGGTACTGAGGATTTGCCTCATATACTGAAAAAAAAAAAATGTTCATCCACCATTACGACCCTTTAGCGGTCGGTAATAGTCAAACTCCTCTGAAAAGTTGACTTTTACCGACAAACGGTCGCAATAGTTAATGTCATATTTTGCATAAAATGTGACTTTCACAGCTTAGTTACGACGACCAACGGTCGCAAATTCGCTACATTACCGACCGTTTGGCGGTCGGTAATCTCCGTCCGTCGTTAGACGGTCGGTAATAAAGGTAATTTGCGTCCGTCCTACACCGTCGGAGATTTCAGTCTGTTTTTAGTAACGGTCGGTAAAGCCTTATGTACCGTCCAAAGAGATACCGACCACCCATTACCGACCGTTGGCGGTCGGTAATTGGTTTACCGACCGTTGGCGGTCAGTAATTGGTTTACCGACCGCTTCCGCGTTTTTACCGACCATTTTTGATTTGTTTTGGACGGTCGGTAATAGCTTATTTTCTTGTTGTGTTTTAGAGCACCAAAACAAGGGTGAATAGCAACTCAGTAACAAAGCAATTTGATAGAGCAAAACAACTTTTGTAAAGTGACAGAAGTAAACAGAAGCACAGTAACACAGAGTAGCAATAGGATAKATAGTAACCACTCTTTTCATAGCTTTGAAAAGGGCGACATACGAAAATAACAAGCAATAATATCAATGTGTGTCCTTTGAGTGGAGCAACACAAAGCAGAAACAAGCATCAAAGTTAATAGCATGCTCCCTTTTCATTGTTTTGAAAAAGGCAGCATACAACAGAAAAAGTAGCTTAGTTTCAATGTATGTCAATTGAGTAGAACAACACAAGGGACAAGGCAAGATCGAAGTAATTATATGCACTTTTTCATCGCTTTGAAAAGGGCACATAAAACATAAACAAGCAATCTCATTATGTGTGTCACAATGCAAGAAAAAGTACACACACACACACACACACACACACACACACACACACACACACACATATTATGCACTCTTTTCATTGGTTTGAAAAGGTTACATAAAACAGAAACAAGTAATAATATCAATGTGTGTCTCACAAGGCAGGAAAAAGTAACAAGCATTATCAATGTGTGTCTTTTGATTTGSACAACACAAGGCAGGAAAAAGTAATAAGCATTATCAATGTGTGTCTCTTACTTGAGTTTGACAACACAAGGCATAGACAAGCAACAAACATTATCAATGTGTGTCTCTTGAGTTGGACAACACAAGGCAAAAACAATTAGCAAACATTATCAATGTGTGTCTCTTGAGTTGGAATTGGAACAACACAAAGCAAACAAGCCAACAAAGTGATTACATACTCTTTCATTTCTTGAAAAGTTCACATAACAACAGCAACAATAATACAATGCGTGTTCTCCTAATTGAAACACAAGGCAGAAAAAAGTATCAAAGGGCAGTAGCACTCTTTACAGCCTTTTTACAAGGGCACATACAACAATAATAAAAAAATAGATTCGCTTATCTACATTTTAAAGTTAACCGCAAATTCGTTATTCACCAAATACAGAATATAATGAAGTAAAATGAACGTTCGAAGCTCTTAGTATGAGAGCCCCCAAGTAAGGCTATGTATGTACAATGAAAGTTGTCTTGATGAACACACTAATAAGTGATAAGTTAGTAATTAATATCCATTCGATTAGAACTAGAATGACAAAGGAAAATCAGAATATCTCAATTTTTCTTGATTGATCATTAAAATAGTTATTGAAAACCATTTTTTTTAAGAAAACTTTTAAAAGTAAAAAAGAAAAAGATATACATGTAAAAAAAGGATGAAATCATTAGGGTTTTTATAATGATCTAAAGCTATTAAGCAATCTCAAGCTTATTTAAAACTCCGGATTTATGACTGTTGTAAATCGGTCATTATATCAATATACATGGACTCGGATTAAATATATTGTCAACGTAAATTAAGAACAAGCTGTTTTTATTTCATAAATCCACTCTTGAACACCATATTTATACTCGTATTCATATGCAAGAATGTGTAGTTACATCTTTCTTCCCATAGTTTCAACCATATTTTAGACATGCTACTATTAATGTCTGCTATTCATCTTCTGCAGGTTTGTTTTGCTTGGTTTTGTACGTTTAGTGCTATTTTCTAAGACTATTGAAGAGATCATTAGAGCACTATCGGATTGCTTATCAAAAACGGGTAATTACAAGACGCTTTTATTAGGGCGAAAAGGTATGAAAAACATGCAAGCTTCACAACCCGCAACAAACATGTGTGGAAATCACTGTTTCCACGAAGTGATCGCCACTTTATTTTTGATACGTTGTTGAGTCATGGCAGCCCACTCCGCAACCGTCGGCCTAACATTCACATTACCACACCCTGTTTGCGCCCCTTCTTTGATTGTAGAAAACATGTCAGATTCCAGCATCTAAATAGGTTTTACATAGTGTTCATTATTCGTGAATCCTTGTTAAATTAATAGTGGGTTGATAGAGAAGACGTTCTACTCTCCCTTGTTATTGAACACACCAACTCATGCAATTTGGTACCTTCAACATTGTTTTGACAATTTCATCAATCAGTAGTATTGTTTGCATTCTCTATTCTCTTTTTATGTAAGATGTTCGTTATTCTTTCAATCTTAGTTTTGTTTATTCAATAGCTATCTGTGAGAAGTTTTCCCCAAATTTAGGGTCTAGATGAGTACCCCAACTTGATGGAATTGACGGTGCAATTGACATTACAATTCGCCAACCTTGATTAATTACAATGTCTTTCAATTCTAGTAGTTGGGTTTTATATCATTCTGTTGATTATAGAAAATAATAATGGATGAATGTTGATTAAGGTTTCAACGAAAAGTTGACTCCTTTATTGGTTTTTTGAAACTCTAAATTGAGTAGATAAAGAAACCATCGAAAGTAGCATGGTGAAATTATTGTTAGGATTCTAGGATGCTATGCTTAAGTCCTTAAAATGCTTAGTTTTCATGTGAAAAATAGGTAGGATTGCTTTGTTAAGAAAACTTTTTGATTAGACGAATAAATCATTAGTATTATTAGGGCGCTTCCATCCTATGAATTGTTGATTAATGATCAAGTGAAAAGGGAGTATATCATGTGAGTTAATTACATAATAGTGGGAATCTTAAACCTAGAATGCTTTTAATTATTGATATTTCCAATTAGATTGAAATTGCTTTAGTTCTATCTAGTTACATCAATCTCGCCTTCCTCTATTTCTGATTGCTTGCTTAGCTCATAATTGAAGTCGAAACAACCACTATTGAACCAAATTAGTCTCTTTTGGATGCGTTACCTTGGGGGCCGAGCTACGTAGTTTAGGAGGAAAAGTATAGATTTTTTTGTAGGTGGCGACATCGCCTAGTCACTTCTGCTTTGATTTCACTTCCTCCAAAAATATCATTTTTTAATTGGTTTGGGGTGAATAGATTTTTGTAAAGAGGTGAACAGGTAGCATTAAAAAATAATAAAAAAATAATAATAATAATGAATATAAAATATAATAATGAATAATAATAGAATAATAATGTAATAATAATAATAATAATGAAGAATAAATAAGATAAAGAATATAAACAAGAGCAGCAATAACTCCAAAGCTATTTCCAAAATTGATTATTTAAAGAGTAAGATTTTTTTTTAGAAAGAAGGATAATTAGAGGCTTATCAAATTGATTAATCTTAACCCATTAGTTTTTGGTTTTCCATCGGTGAGAAAGAAGAAAGAATTACTTTATAAGGAGAAGTCATAAGATATTGAAGAAGATAAATGAGAAAATAATGGTGATTTTGGAAAAGAATCGTAAAAAAAGGATTAATAAAGAGATGTGTTAGAGAGCACGCACAAGAAAAAATGGGAGGAAAAAAAGAGTAATTAACGTCGTGAGATGACCAAAATGGTCGAAAAAATGGCTCAAATGTTGTCTTTTATTTGAAAACGTTCATATAAAGGTGTTTTGTAACTGAAAAGAGCAGACACTATAAGGTGTTTTTGACAAAACAACACCAGTAATAAAAGGTGAGTTACTCGATAAAGTTCACAAAACTACGATTGTTTTAAAAAATACTCGCGTACAAAGTAATATACGGTCATATCTCCTTTTCCATAATCTCAAACGTTAAATTACTTGTTACCGCTAATTACCCCTAATGTTGCTCTTTATTTTTTATTGTGTTAAGAGAGCCACTTAGAGCGGAGATGAAGTGATGTTGGACGATAAAAGCCACGTGTCATGTTTGTTAATGGTCGAAGAAAGTTCGACTCAACACTGATTTTCGTAACACGTGCAGAGCTAGTGGTAGTGATTCCCGTAAAATATCAACGGGAAAACCGTCGATCACCGTAAAGAAACAGATAAAAGCAAAGCTACAATAGGTAAGCAATCCTCGATGAAGCCTCCCATTTCACCAGTAGAGACCCGACGACCTAGAGGTACGATTACGCTGATCGACCACCATGAGCCTGTACAGCTGCCCCCTACTAGCGAGCTGCAGTATCACCATAGCTATTAATAACGCACTAATAGTTCAACCATACCCCATCTGAGCTACTCGGCATCATCCTCTTTGAAAGATAGAACCGGGCTCCACTGGCTTCATCTCAAGTTGCATTTACTGTATCGAGAGCTATTTGTAAAGTGTCCCAATACTTAATGTTACAAAGGTTACCATATGGATTCCCTTCACTCTCAATTGGCACTTACGCCTTTCTCTACTCACAATATTTGTCACCCTTAGCTTTTTATTTACTTTGCCTCTAGCCCACGTCGATCTACTCATCACACTAGGGCAGATCGCGCTATGGCGACGAGTTGTAATCCTGCATCGCTGGTGGATGTTGCTTCGTGCCGTAATCGTTAGCATCCTGTTGTCTTGAAAGGCGCGTCCTCCGAGGAACGCTTGAAACAAGTCTGCGCACGCCATCGTTCTTCCGATTACAATGTGCCAGAGAGTACCCAAGATTCATGGCGCTCTCCCCCTGTTGTGGAAGTACAATTACACCCTATGGTTAATATTAATATTCAGGTCAGATGAGGGGTTAAGTCATAATTAAATGAGAAAGTGTGTAGTAGCCATCCACCCATCTTTCATACACTGATCTCTTGCCAAGTAGCTGTAGCGATTCCAAATCGTCTATTTACCCATGCCTTCTGGTTATCTAAACTGTCATCTTGTGGAAATCCGTTCAGCAGAGCTACTAAGGCGAGTTTTTGAAGGCCGTCTGTGGGAGGCGATCAGAGAAGTCTTAGATAGGCATGTCTAACTATGATGGATCAAACCGAACAGATGGTAAGAGCTTACACCAAGAGACTCCTCGGCCTTAACTTCATGTCACAAACCCCGAGACATTTCCAGAAGGCTTAACCTCGAACTTCCCTGGAACCATGTGCGTTGGCAGGGTATAGGTACACCACCATAGGCCCTTGCTGGACACCACCTGCATAAGCTAGTCTCTCCTAAAAACGCTATGAAGGAAGACCCACTGAGGTGGCACCTATTAATTTGAGAGAGTGCAAGTCCCACTCCCTTCACACTACGTGAGAGTCTTATGGGAGACTTTCTAGCGTATTTCCTCGATAGTATTCGTGTTCACAATCACGACGATATAGCAACGTTCTTCACACCATGCATGTCCATCCCCTTTAAGCTTGGCTTGCTACGGGTATCCATAGAGACAGGAGTTCTCCAGAGGGTACTTCGTTGACCTCGCAGTCATGTCCCTACTCAGAATCTTACAAAGATCATTCGCAACTGACATCAAACTCCTACAAGCACCTTCTCAGGAGAGAGCAATAGCGCTGAGGCATCTCTTTTGATCAAGCGCAACTCGATCTCAGTTCTCCTGTTCTGGGGGCGGAACCGTTCCCTGAACACCTGCAAAACCTAGGGTCATTGTATATTGCTCACTCCTGTCTATCCACCCGGACCTAGCCGAAGATTGGATCTAACGTACTCTGAGCAGACGCCATTAAGTTCCACTGTGATGCCTCTCATCCTTCCTTCTGCATGCGCGAAGCCATCTTCCATGCACAATGCATGATCCTTAATACGCTTGCACGGCATCCTACCCCCGAGACAAAAGGGCCGAGCTGCCTACCACATGCAAATATGCTGTAGCAGATCTCAGTATATCACTTGCTCTCCTGATAAGAAAAGGAGAAGAAGGCAGTGCAAGAGAGCTGAGGAAGAAATCGCATGAAACAACCCACTTAAAGCCTCTTTCGGTTAATTGCCCCGACCTCGATCATCACGATCACTTGATAGGCGCTCTTCACTGAGTGTCATCCGTTCCCCACCAATTAGTATATTGGTCGAGTGGATAGAAAGCAACATCCCGATGTAAAGAGATGATTGAAAGATCAAGCCATAGTGCATGAGTTCTGAATGAAAGCAAATAGATAATGCAAATAATATAATAGGCGCGCACTAACGAGATGTTAGGAGACTAGAAAGAAGGAGCAGTAACACGATATGTCGACTTGAAGCCACTCAGATAAGATGGACTGCTCAGAAGAAGAGCGAAGTGTAGTACTAGAGCAACAACACATATGACACTCCATGAATGGGAGACAATCCAGTAGCTGGAGGACCGAAGTGATGCCATGAAAAGCAAGGAGGTCTTTTGCGCAACTGCAGAGAAGTTCTACAGAAGCTGAGAAGACTCTAATAATATATCAAAGCTACTATGCGGTGCCAGAGAAAGCACCATTTGCTCTGGAGGTCATAATCGTACGTAAGATGCTACTCCTCCCCAAATAATGCAGGACTTCATGACTGCCACTAATGCAGTGACCATGACCCTCAGCACCATAAGGATGAGGCAACGGCGAAGTGGTAAATAACAGGCAAGACGACCTCTAAATGGTTTGTCTATGTTGGATCATATCCCTTAGTAAACAGCGTTAGAGCGGGCTGCAGTCTCTACGATTGACTCGCGTGGGTGCCTAGCCAGAGGGTCAAGTTCTCCCCACGAGAGTTTGTTGTTGTTCGTTTTAATTGGAAGGGTTAATCACCGATGAGCTCTGTTGTGCCTTGAAGTTTGTTGTTTGGCTTATGACCAGACCAGAAGTACTACTGCTGGTGGCACTTGATGATGTTCTTCCGCCACGTAAGTAAGATGGACGGCTGGAGGAAGGTTGAAGGTAATCAAGAAAGGGAACGTCTTGATGCTGCGAGCGCGTGAACAGACCAAAGGCCACAACTGGCTTCTTCTATGTGCCTTCTGGAGTTCATTGGATGGCATACTCAGGAAATAATGCATCATGTAGAGTGTAAGAGAATTGCCTTCCATCGATAGCCAGCTATGATGGACCCACACGCCCTGAGACACTCATGGGACAGACACACCACCTAACTCACATTCAATGCCGATTTGATGAATCATTCGTATTCTGAATAGTGGGCTAAACCACTGAGCGATTTAATGCTGACCGAGACACCAACCAAGTATAGATGCCATTTTTGTCCTGGTGGTGCATATTTTACTATCTTTCCCTAGGTGCCCATCTCTCTCACATCCTCAGGGCTTGGGCTTACACGTAGTCTGCGGGGTGAACACTACGCTCGTCAAACCTTTAGCTCCGTGTACCCCTTGTCACCCTTCCCAAGCGGGGATGCCTTCTGTCGCAATGGTCGACGAGCTTAGAACTTTCTCCTAAAGCTCTGATATGACCATTGGGCTGTTCTCTTTTACAGCACCAGCATTGCGAATTTACCTACCTATAGGACACGCACCATCCCCTGTATAAATCCTGCCCCCTTCAATGGGAGAAGGTGTCAGTCCAATGAGCCTAGCAAGAGGTCAGGCTTGCAATGTGGGTTGGAGATGGTACTTCGAGTAGTGATCAACAAATCAGGACGATCCTAACACCGATGCGAGTCCTCCAAGGTGTGAAGAACGCGTTCGAATAAGGAGTTATTCAACACGACCGAAGTGAGGGATCTCCCCTCCACTCCTCCAACAAGACTGAAGGAAGAGCTCCTGCGCTCAATTTGCGCTGCTACCTTCCCTCCGAAGCCGCCGCGAGTAAATCGTTGAAGAATAAATAATAATCGGATGACGAGTAGGGTCATGAGCCCTTGTATATGAAGACATTACTTCCTCTGCAGGCCCTTGGAAGATGCAACCCAGCTAGCCTCAACCAAATGGTAATGGGCATGGGCCTGACTCTCTACCAGACTTGAAAACCAAGAAATGATAGAGGGAGGCTGGAACATGGTATTCATGCTGAGGAAGTGCTGGGTGACCTGCCGTGTAGAGATAGATGTTAATTAGTAGGGTCTGTCAAGAAGAGATTCTCACAGAATGACGGTTTTCAGCCCCCAGAATCCTCTACATATTAAGGTGTTGCATCACTCACACGATGGTGGCACCATAAATAACGTGTTCCTCGATCGACACTGAAGTACCACACAAGAGAGTAGATCGGGTGGTCACAATTGCTGATCCCTCAAGACACAGACTCTGAGGACAGGTAGAAATGGTACGATGGGTCCTCTTCCAAGTTCAAACTGTACCAGTCAATGTCGCCCAAAGCTTTCACTGCACAAGAAACATAGACACATGGTTGAGCTATTAAGCCAAATCAGTTTGTAAAAAAGATATGTAAATGGCAATATGGAAAAGTGAAAGGGTTACAAGACTTCAGTCAACGTAGAAACTTACTTCCCTGAGACAACACTTCTCTCACCCACCAGCTGCCAGGTATGATGCCTCCACCATTCAACAGGTCAAAAATGGGCAACCCAGTGTTTGAAGGTGGGCCCTTACCCTTGGGACTAGCCTCCAACTAAGCTTGAAAGACCACTCGAAACGTGTCTCCCTTGTCAGTAGTGAGAAGCTGGGGGGAGAGGCCTTTCCTCTCAAGAGCCTCGTTCCTGTGTGAACTCAGTCCGTGCCGGTATAAGTAAGAGGTGCTTCTCAGTATGCAAAGAACCTCAACCACAGCCATGCTGTTGTCCGATTTCTTTTAAACCACCAACCAGAGGATAGGGAGTTGCGTAGATTCATTGCTCACCCTTCCCACCTCCGAGAGTACCAGCCAGTCTTGATATTGGGTCCCCTGTATGCCTTTAGCCAGGAACAGAGTCCTGAACACCCTGGGTGACATCTCCAATTCCAGGAATGTGCAACCCTGATGAAGCTAAATAATCCTCTGCACTGCACTAGGGCCAGCTGGGACAGCTAATGCCCCAACATCTCAAGAACTCAACCAGGAAGGGTTTTGTAAGGGGAAATCTGCCCCAGTTCAAGGTGGGGCAAGTGTAAACGGGGATCTGAACCTCGGTGGAGAAAAGCCCTGCAGAAGGATTGGAACCTCAAACCAGTAGCCAAAGCTGGAGCCAAAAACGTTACATTTCAGCCACCCTGATGTCGAACCTTTTTGGCGTAGCCTCTCCGGTATCCTAGAAAATAATCTTGAGGGTGCCCGAGGGGCACTGTCTCAAAATAAGGAACAGCCAGGATAGGAAGGCGAAGATAGTATGTCTAACTACAATCCGCCCAGCTGTAGCAAAATGACGGCCAGAGATCT
>SNQN01000229.1:134097-181699 GCA_008642245.1 Bassia scoparia | reverse complement strand
ATTCCTTTTGAATTGTTGACTCACGCCCATGAAAAATGAGGCCTTTTGATCTTCTATACTTGTGAATTTTTGATGAAACTTGACTTAGGTTTACTGTTGGTTCTGACTTATCACGTACTTCTCACGTGACATTGTCTCCAAAATCTCGAAAAAYCGGAAAAAAGGCGATGAACAGTAATGGCCCATTAAGCTTAAAAAGCCCATTTGAGACTTACTTTCAATAAATGAGAAGAGAGAGAATTCATTTCCTCATTTACTCACTTCATCTACCCAACTTTCTCTTTCAAGAATCTCCTTTCTCTTCCTAAAATCTCCAAAAAATCACCTCAAAATCGCCTTAGCATTTCCAAAATTGGGCATCTGGAGTCCCATACTTAGTGGAAAATCCAAATTTCCGGAGCTGTCTCTCTTAGGGCGCGACCTTACAGTTCATTTCTCCCATCCTCCATAGGGTGGCTAGTAGCAGTTTTATTGCGTATTCTCAGCTTCCTTGGAGAGGGCGTCTGTACGTAGTACATTTAAGGTATTCTCTAACACTTAGTTGTTTTCTTTTGTCTTTAATAAAGTGCGTCTAGACTATGCCCCATATAAATAATGTCCTCATCAGACGACTCGTCGTCGTTCCCTTTCGGCCCTTTCTCAAGGGAGATAGGTGCCGGGGGGCGTGTGTTGGTCTCGGTATGTGACGGGGAGCCTTCAGCGCCCCCACTTGAGGCTGTCCCTCTGGAAGACACCCTTCCAGATGAAGTGTCTTCGGGCGAGGACGTTCCTTCGTCACATCTAGATGCTGGATTTGTAGCTTTTCATAAGGATGATCCGCTTTATGAACATCGACGTTTGGATAGATTTTTCATGACGATGAAGACGGGTGCATCCACCTCTCAAACGGCYCCGCATCCACCGCCACCAGACCGGGGGATCCATAACCATTACATTACTGCCCACTTTAGGGGCGTAGCCGATAGGAACCACGATTTTTATTCGGTAAGATACCACTTAAAACCCAACTTTTCCACTTATACACTTGGGGTTAGGCGTACAGTAGTAAATCCTTCTCCAGGCCATCTAGCCGTGTACATAGATTGCCTTCAGGCTGGCTTAAGGTTTCCTTTTCATCCCTTTCTTGTAAAGATTTTGAACAAGTACAGATTAACCATTTCTCAGRTAATGCCTAATTCCGTCGTGACCATTCTAGCCTTCATTGCCATGTGCAAGATTTTCGAGCTTGAGCCAACCTTGAGCTTATTCTGCAACCTCTTCAAGCTCGCGTCTGTCCATGGAAACAACTATGGGCCTGGCTGGTACAACTTCTGCACACGCCCTTCGTACAGGGTCGTGGAGCAGTTAAGGTCAAACCAAAAGGCGTTTAGGGGAGAGTACATAATGGTCGGCTGCAATGAGAATTGGACGGTTAAAAGGAAGCCTTCTAGCAGGGGCGTCAGAAGATAGTTGAATTCTGATGTTCCCGTCATGAATGAGGTCGAAGGGGCGACAACTYTCTACTTTCAATAGGCAAGGCTGCGCTGTTTAGGCGAAGGACCTGAAGGCGTGACGGGTCACTAGCTGCCAATAAGGATGGAACTCAACAACGAGTTCTTCCTTTCGTATGTGGGGCTTAGTCCAGCTCACGAACCTGGTATGATTGAGTCTTGTGTGCGTTTTGAGTATGTGTCTTGTTGTATGTATTTGAGCATGTGTCTTATTGGGCGTCTAACTGCTTCTCATTTCAGTTTTCTGCAAGTCCAAGCTACTACCAGAGACCGTCAAAGCCATGGATAAGTCATCTCTGGAGTACACCATGATGCTCGCCGAGCTCACCGGTGGAGAAATGAACAATCCTCCGTCGCCTCCCGTAAGTCTTATTCCTTGTCTTCAATTTTGTTGAAAACTTTGCATGTGTCTAACTTAAAGTTATTGCAGAACCCACGACACGCCCCTGTGGCCATGAATGCTCCCATCCATGACGAGGGCGAGCAAGCCGACCCAAGTGTGGACGTCGGAGGGGATCCCTTCGGTGACCATGAGCCCGTCGAACCATCGATGTTTGACGGGACACAAGGAGGCGAGACCCAACAGGCAAGCGGGCAGGCGTTGGACTATGTTGACTCTGATGACACCAATGATGATGATGACGATGATGATGATGACGAAGATGAAGGGGATGACCAACATCCCGGGGACAGCGCCTTGGCGGGCGATCATGAGAGACACTCTCCAAAGGGCGACCAACCGCAATTGGAGAATTCTCAACCGTCTCCTGACCCTACCATCACCCTATACCCCCACCTTTCCATGAGGCAGAAGGAACGGCGGGTGACAAGGGGCATGAAGAACATTTTGACTCCTCACGAGGAGAAGACGTACAGGAATGAGGGGTCGCCGATGATAGATGCGGCCAGGGATCTTTGGATTGAGGTATTTACTGGGCGCTTGGTGTCATTATTTAGARTTCCCACTCTACGTTTTCTAACTTTTGTTTGCTTGTTGTAGTTCTCTAGGCTTATAAGCGATCAACAGGGAGCTTGACGAGACCATGAAGCAGTACAATGACATGCTCAAGGACCTTAAGAAGGTCGAGCAGAAGCTTGAGGATGAGAAGAAGGCTCATGGTCTCTTAAAAGCTGTTGTGGACACCCTCAAGACTAACCACAAAACCGAAGTGGATGCCCTCAACAAGAGGCTGGAAGATTCTGCCACCATGGTTAGAAACCTTGAGCAGGATCTTATGGCTGCCAACGAGTTCGTTGCTCGGTTAAATGGGGCTCTTGAGCAGTCAAAAGCAGAAGCTCTCCGACGCCCTGGTTGATAAGGAGAAGCTGGAGAGTCAACTYAAGGAGGGCGCTGCTGGCTGGTTTGAGCAATAAAGGCAGTCCTAGGCCGGTCAGGTCTATACTTGCAACATTGCTAACCAGGCTAAGGCCAAGAGCGTCGCTGCCCTACATGAGAAATATAAGACCGTCTTGGGCACTCTCCTCCCAGAGAAAGCTGATGAAGTCATGACTGCCGTCCAAGAAGATCTAGCTCGTGAGAAAAGAGTTAAGATGGAGGCCCTCAAGAAATAGCTTAAGGCGGACCAGGAGGTGGCGGCTGCAGTTGCTTTAAAGAAGCAACATGACGCCTTGGCTAAGGRGGCTGAGCTGAAGAAGGTCGAAGCTGGAAAGGGAGAGGCTATTTATGAAAAGCGCTCAAAGAAGCAMAATGACAAGGGTCAAGCCAAAACCTCTCAAGGAGTGGCCGACCTTGGAAATCCAGAGGGCGTCCAGCACCAGTCGGCTCCTGAAGGGGAGCCGAAAAGGCAGAAGACCTCCCACTCTTCAAAGAGTAAGCAGTCCTCCCACGCCTCGGGCGTCTCCCAAGCTCGTTAGAAGTGATCTCCCACTCCTGTCCTTAGGCGTCTCCTTTCAGTTCTTTATTGTCTTTCATCATCATCTATGTAATAATTTAAATTTCATTTGTTGTCTTTATATTTTGGATTATCATTGTTGTTACTGAATTCAGCCTACGTATGGGCATTWGTTGACAATATATATTATCTATGAATTTGCAATTACAACACTTGCAAAATTTTTTGCCCAAATGTTTGTCTTTCATTTCATTAACTTGCTTTGTATATAATGATGTGATTGACATGCCACAACTTACTAGCACACAATGCACATACAGATTCCCCTATGACATCATTGTTAATAAAAACCGTAAATAAAGACAAAATGACTAACTATGAAAGACTTAGCTTATGGGCGTGGGCGTTCACTATACTCAGACGTAGTACTTGCGCAAGTTGTCAGCGTTCTAGGGCCTGGAGAGGGCGTTGCCATTTGAGTCCTCAAGGCGATAGGTGTCAGGTCTCACTTCTTCATTGAATTTGTACGGGRCTTCCTAGTTGGGCGTCAGCTTGCCCATGCGTAGATCTCTCCCCGTGGATTCCAACTTCCTCAAAACCCAATCACCTTTTGCCAGTGGGCGTGACTTCACTCCACTGTTGAAGTATCGAGTGGTCTTTTGCTTGTAGGCGATAGATTTTAGTAGGGCGTTTCCCCTGGTTTCTGGCAACAAGTCCAGGTCGATGCGTTTCTACTCTTCATTGGAATCATGGTCATAGTAGCTGACTCTGGGCGACGGAATGCCTACTTCGACTGGAAGGACGGCCTCGCTACCATATACGAGGGAAAAAGGAGAATGTCTAGGTGATTCCTTGACCGTTGTCCGAGTTGACCAAAGGACGCCAGGTAACTCGTCAATCCATGACCCTTTCGCCCCCTCAAGCTTAGTCTTGATTCCTTTGAGTATCACCTTGTTGGCGGCCTCTGCTTGGCCATTGCTTTGGGGGCGATTGACTGCAGTGAACCTTCTCTGAATCCCTAACTGCTCACAGTACTTCTTGGTTGAGGCGCTTTCAAACTGTCTTCCGTTGTTTGAGATCAAGACTCTAGGAACGCCGAATCTGGTGATAATGTTTTTCCAAATGAACTGTTGGATTTGGCATTCAGTCACAGTGTCTAGTGCCTCTGTGTCTACCCACTTTGTGAAATAGTCGACAGCAACAAATAAGAACTTTCTCCGACCAGTGGCAGGCGGGAAGGGACCAAGTAAGTCCATTTCCCACTTGTCAAAAGGTAGAGTGGGGAGAATGGCAGACAGATTCGTTGCTGGAAGTTTGGGAATATCACCGTTGACTTGAAATTGGGGGCATTTGGTCACTAGGTCTTGGGCGTCCTGCTTCACTGTGGGACAGTAATATCCCGCACGCAACACCTTGCCTGCCAACGTCCTTCAGCCTTGATGGCTTCCATAGTCGCCCATGTGAACCTCCCTTAAAATGTAGTCACCCTCGTCAGGCGTGACACATCTCAGCAATGGGTGAGTATAAGACTTCTTAAACAGCTTGTCGCCATGCCTTAGGAACCACTTAACTTGCCTTTTCACGCGTTCGGCCTGCTTATCATCGGCTACAAGTTCGTCGTCCTTCAAATACTTGATAATTTGGTCCATCCAAGTGTCTGTCCGATCTAAAACCATTGTAGACTCATTGATGCTTGGCTCCTTGAGAACCACCTTGCTAGATAATTGTCCGAGGCGTGGAATTCTCGGCTGAACTAGCAAGGCGGGAAAGAGCGTCCGCCTCCTGATTTTCGGACCTTGGTATGTGTTGAATGACAAAGTGACAAAACTGGCACTTCAGAGCCTCAACTTTGCCCAAATACATCTTCATCTCATCTTCCTTGGCCTCGTAGTCGCCCGAGACCTGTTCGACTATCAGTTGGGAATCCGAGCTCACTATGACATTTCTGGCGCCTGCAGCTAGGCTCATTTTCTTTCTAAGCAACAGGGCTTCATACTCCGCTTCATTGTTCGAGGCCGTGAGGGAGAACTTTACAACATATTCCAGGCGGTCAGCAACATCAGTCTTGATCAGAATCCCTGCGCCGCTCCCACCTTTCGGCGACGAGCCATCAACAAACAACTCCCAAGGCTTGTCCGTCTCAGCCATTGGGCGGTTGGTGCATTCAACAATGAAGTCCGCAAGGGCTTGAGTCTTAATCGCTTTCCTTGGTTCAAATTCCAATTCGTAGTTCGAGAGTTGGTTTGCCCATTCAGTCATGCGGTTAGAATGATTTCTTCCTTTAATAATTTTTCTAATTGGTTGTCCTGTGAGCACTGTGATGGGGTGGGCGTGAAAGTAAGGCTTTAACTTCCTGCTCGCAATCACAAGGGCGAACACTAGCTTTTCAATCATAGAATACCTTGTCTCCACCCCTGTGAGCGCATGGCTGACAAAGTAGACCGGGTGTTGGGTCTTCTCCCTCTCGGCTACCAGGACGGCTCTGGTAGCATGTTCAGAAACAACCAAGTATACGAATAAAGGCTCTTTGGGTAAGGGCGAGACCAGCTTGGGAAGGGTTGTGAGATGTTGTTTGAGCTATTGGAAGGTGGCTTCTGCTTCGTCGTCCCACTTAAAGGATGACCATTTTAGCATGCGAAAGAAGGCCAGGCTCTTGTCCGTCGACCTCGAAAGGAAGCGGCCAAGTGCTGCCATGCAGCCGGTCAGGCGCTGGACCTTTTTCACATCTCTGGGCGAGTGCATGTCAAGGACGGCTTGTATTTTGTCCGGATTAGCCTCAATTCCTCTCTCGTCAACAAGATAACCAAGGCATTTGCCCCCTTTGACGCCAAAAACACACATCTTTGGGTTGAGGCGCATGCCATATTTCCTTAAGGAAGAGAGGSTCTCCCTCAGGTTCGTCACATGTTCAGTTTCTTGTTTGCTTTTCACGATCATGTCATCTACATAAATCTCCACATTACGTCCTATTTGCTTTTGAAAAATCTTATCGACCAACCTCTAATAGGTGGCGCCAGCGTTCTTTAGCCCAAAAGGCATCACCTTGTAGCAGTAGATGCCCCCATTGGTAATGAAGGCGGTATGCGGCTGGTCTTCTTTTGCCATTGGAATTTGGTGGTAGCCGGCGTTTATGTCCATAAAGATGAATAGGGCGTGTCCTTCCGTGGAGTCCACCAGTTTGTCAATATTTGGGAGAGGGTAGTCATCTTTAGGACAAGCTTTGTTCAAGTCCGTAAAGTCCACACACATCCGCCACGTCCCATTGGGCTTACGGACTAACACCACGTTAGCCAACCAATCAATGTATTGACACTCCTTGATGTACCCGGCGTTGAGTAACTTTTGAACTTCAGCTGCCGCCGCCTGGCAACGCTCTTGGCCTTGATGCCGTAATTTCTGCTTGACTGGCTTATGTCCCTCTTTGAGACTCAGCCTATGGACCATCACCTCATGGGCGATGCTTGGCATCTCTACTGGAGCAAACGCAAAGACGTCCTTGAATTCCATCAAAACTTCAACAATTTCATTTTTCAATTCTGGGTTTAAATTAGCCCCAACTTTGGTGGTATGTTCTGGGTCATCATCAATCATCACATCCTCATGGTTTTCTGCAGGGCGTGGGCGGGCATATCTCTTGGGGTTATCACTCAGATATACACCCATGGGCGTCTTCGTGCTCTCWATTTCCATGGGGTCTTCAGCTTTTGCCTTTCTTTTCTCCCCTACCCCTGATGGTTGGGTGTAAGTACGTAGGCTATTCACATAGCATTCACGAGCAGACTTCTGATCCCCGTAGAGTTTTCCCACCGTGCCGTTGTCCGTTTCATATTGCAGCAGAAGTTGATATGTTGAGATCGCAGCTTTAACCCTATTCAGGAGAGGGCGTTCAATAATGACGTTGTAGGGAAGGCGAATATCAACAACTATGAACTCAACCATGAGGCTTCTACCATCTTTTTTCTCTCCAAGGCGTACGGGGAGCTTCACCGTACCCTCGGGCTGCACATTCTGTCCGCCAAAGACGACCAACGGTTGTGACAAGGGCTTGAGCTCATAGGGGTCACACTTCAACTTTTTGAGACATTTCAAAGTAATTATGTCGGATGAGCTTCCTGAGTCCACCAACACCCTCTTGACTCTGGCATTTGCTATCTTTAAGTCAACGACAAGAGGATTGTCATGTAGTACATTTACCGGGCGTGACGATCGGCTATCGAAGACCATGGTTGGGCAAGAGTGTGGGTCGTCTCGCAACACCTCCAAGACCTGGCGACTGAGTTCGGAAAGATGTGTTTTCCGGCCTCAGTTGCTGGGACCGCCAAACGCTAGTCCGCCAACAATTACGCCTATTACATGGTRCGTCTCGTCGCTGGCAGTTGGCTTTGGGCGCGACATCTCCCTAGGTTTGTTCTTCAAATATTTGTTCAACTTTCCTTCATCCTCCAACTTATCCAGGGCCCTTTTCAATTCTCTACAATTTTTGGTTYTGTGACCACATTCTTGATGAAATTCGCACCACAAGTTCTTATTCCTCCTGTTTGGGGTTCCTTGTACTGGGTCAGACTTCGGCAACATGTCCTTGTTTTTAATGTCCAGATAAATCTCACGTCTATTCACGTTGTAGTTTGGGTCATTTCCATCATCTATCTTCTTGAAGGTCTTGCCTTCATTCTTGTCATTGTTATTATTTTCCTTGCGTCCATCATTCTTTCTTTTTCCATTCCCATTTCCATTACCTTTCTTAGGGGAGCTAGATCCTCCCATGTTGTTGATCTCATGGGCGCGTATATACCTTTGGGCGAGTTCCATGGCGCCTGTATAGGTTTTGATGTCCTGTAACAATAGGTCCTACTTAATCCTTGATGGCCTGAGGCCGGCCAGGAGAGAAGTGAACGCCACTGAATCCTCCAGTTCAGCGATTTTCAACGACTCTGCACTAAACCGCCTGATGTACTCACCCAAGTTTTCTCTATCCTTTTGTTTACAACTTAACAAGCAAAGGTTTGTCTTCTTATGGCYTTTGCCAGCAATGAAGTGTTGTTTGAATAAAATCTCAATAACTGAAAAATTTGTAACAGAACCAGCAGGAAGTTCACTAAACCAAGTGAGAGCCATACCTTTAAGAGTAGTGGGAAAGTACTTGCACCATGACTCCTCACTCTCCGTCTGAACGACCATCTGAGTCTTATAGGACGCCAAATGTTCCTCCGGATCTGTGGTCCCATCGAAGGGGAAGATGGACGCTATCTTTACCTTCCTTGGGTCTTGGGCGTCCAGGATATCCCTGCTGAAGGGCGTTCTGTGGCTTAACATGGAGCTGCCCAAAACGTTCTCGCCCACCACTCCACCTGTGCGTTGGGACACATATCCTCGCCTTCAGAGTGATCCCTGCGAGAACGAGTCTTGTGGGTGCGACTCTTGTCTTCTGGCAATCGTGATCTGTGAGTGGACTCCCTTTTAGGCGACTGCCTCCTAATGGAATGAGAGCGCGAGCGTTCATGCCGAGGACTGCGGCGAGGAGACCGATCTTGTCTGGAGGCGTGCCTCTGAGATAGGGTGTGCCTTGGGCTTTCCTCACGCCTAGGACTATGGCGAGGGGAGCGGTGAGAGCGAACTGGAGAGAGGCGTCGGACTGGGGAGGCATGGTACCCAAAACGAGCCTGACTCTCTCTTCTGGAATTCAAGATGTCCCTGACGTCCAAGGCACCCTCTCTGAGGCGCCTCTCCTCAATGATGCGGCGGGCAACATTAGGATTAGGGGCCTCACGAGGACGGGAATTCACTTCTTCTCTATGAGTCGTCGCACGGCTCACACTCTCTGACTCGGATGAGGGGACAAAAATACATATGGGCCTTCTGTGCGCGGCCTTGGGGTGTCTAGGACATGCAGAGTGGCATCCACTAAGGGTTGCTGGTGTTGAGGCTGCCCTTGGACGGGAGGGAGCCTTGTGTCGATGAGCTCCATTAGGGCGTTCATTCGACGGTCAAGTCGGCCCTGGAAGCGATCAGTGACAGCGTTAAGGTCCTGGACCGTGACAAACTCTTGGCGTCCAGGTTTGGGGCGCCCAGGTTTGGACGTAGCAACTTCTTGAATTTTGGGGCTATGGTTTGTTGGGACCCCCGGCGCTGAGAGACAGACTGTCCAGCCTTTAGGACGCCCCCAGCACGAGTGGAGTTTCTTGTACCAACCATTGTGACTTTGGGGAAATGTCTTCCCCACAGACGACGCCAATCTGTTCTGGGCGTTAGGAACTCAAACGGATACGGGTATGTGAATATGGTCAAGTACGAGTCAATGTCCTTAGCTCGTCGAGCGGGGTTGTACACGTTAACGTCCAAAAGTGCGTCTCGGGTCCTACAAAAGAGAAAACGGTGACTACCTCGGGGGTTGTACCCAGGAACGGCCCTCCGACGCTCAAGTTAGATCACTAGAGAGAGAATCTAGAGAGAGAAATAGCCGAAATCATAGAGAGAATGTCAGTAAAATGTTACCTCATACATTGATTTTGAAGATATATATAGACTTTGCCGTTGGCAATTCCGTAATAAACAAACCCCTTTGGGTAATGGGCCCTGTTTGGGCCTTTGTGCCAGCAATTGGGCTTTCCTTCTTGGATCAAGCCTTATTCAACGGAGGGTATTTGCGTATTTTCACCCCTATTGGGCCAACCCATGGGTATTTCGGTAATTTCACGTGTATAATTGGGCCCTGAACACATTGGGCTAGAACAGTTATCTTGAATTTTTCACTAGTTTCATGACATAATTCAAATAAGCATAACTTGAATTGTTATTTTTTAAATATACAAACTAAGTCGAATTAAATAAAGTGTAAAATGAATATTTAACTATTTAGGGGTATACAAATAGTCTATGTGTCAAATGACTATTTCACTATTTAGGTGTATAGGACAAGTTCATGTGCAGTCAATTGAAGTACTCTATGAGGACCAATATTCTCTTACTCATAAAATCGTGGATAAAGTTGAAGTGAAAAATAGAAAACATTCTAAACAACAAAAACATTTATGAATTGCAATTAAGGAAACAGGACAAACAAAAGGGAACAAATAGAGTAATAAGTATTTTTATTAAACATTTTAATATCAAATTCACTAGTATTAAATCAATAAACGCGTCATTACAAAACTGGAGCACTTAATACATATTTTATTTTAAAAAATCAATATATAAAATGCTTTTATAGAAAAATCAATAACACGTGAAAAAGTAGGATAAATACAATAAAGTCTACGATTTTAAAAATACACTCATTCATTCTTGAAGATTTAGCAAAATGCCTGAGTTTAATCCATTAAAATCTATCTATACACAGATGCATATAATTATCTATACCCGCAATGACCTTGCAACGACAAAAGTCGTGGCAAACCTATTTACTGCAACGACTTTTGACTTTTAGCAACGACTTTAGTCTTTGCCAAAAATAGGTATTCTTATAGTGTAATTATAAGAAAAAACCACCAAAGTGAATCTCACCAAGTATACTATCATGTCGATAAAAATTTTACATTGTCTTGTGGCACATCTTAGATTAACCTCTTATATATTTATTGTTTAAATAATACTCTCTCAATTTTTATTTACTTGGACCATATACCATAAATGGATGTATCAAATTACTTGCACCATTTCTATTTTAAGCGTGTAATCAAACATTTAATAACATATTCTTAAATTGAATAAAAAAAACCTTGAATCACATTTATTAACCTTCTTACTTTCAATTTCATACATACAAATATTCACCCTCTATCATCAATACCCTCCTAAATAAAGGTAAAACTCGCAATGGTGCAAGTAAAAAGGACGAAGGAGTAATAATAATAATAATGATAATAATAATAATAATAACCGTAAAACTCGCAACGACAGATTTGTATTTCACGAAGGTAACTGCATCTGCTCAATCAACATTCTCCTTGTTTACCAATCAGGCTGCCTTATGGAAATCCCAACAGGGGATCATGCCTCTGCTTGACTTCGAGTGGATCCGATTTCTGGTTTAGGCTAGACTATGAACGGTAAGACTTAATATTTAGTTCTTTGTTATCGTTTGGGTGTTCCTCTGTTCTCCATTTCGGCTCCATGCTCTTCTTGTTCGCGGGTTTTTAACGGAGATATTTTTGGGGATCATGTTGTGTCTTGCTAGGGGTTAATGGGTATCAAACATCGTCACAATGTTGTCCGCGATACTCTTTTTGACATCTGTTATCGTTCTAGGATTACTGCTTGCAAGGAGGTAAATGTTGGGTTGACTGATGGGATCGACGGGGCTCTTCGACCTGCGGATGTGTTACTTTATTCTTGGGATGACGACTTGGATGTGTTTGTTGACCTTACGATTCTTCTCCTATGACGCAATTTGGGTTGTCTGACTTCGTTCTTGGTCAGGTAGCGGCGGTAGCAGCACAACGGAAGCAAGAGAACTATTTGGAGCAGTGTAGGGCTATTGGATAGGGTTTCCTTCCTTTTTCCTTCTCTTCTTTCATGGAATTAAATAAGGGAGTTGTTCCACTTTTGAAGCGAATCCAGACATTCTCTAGGAACAACAACAACAACAACAACAACAACCACGACGATGATGATGATGATGATAACGATAAATAAAATGATAACTAGATTAGCACTGTGCATTGCACGATTTATATACTCCGTAGTTTTTTTTTTCAAAAACAAAAATTAAAGAAAACATTATAATTTACAACAAAATAGAATACAGTACCTTAAATTTCAAATTYCAACTTCTTAACATGATTGTTATTTTGCAACTTATAGCTAATGAATATTTAACGTTAATCAAATTGTAACAAAACGGATATTCCCCCCAAAAACTCTTGTTATTGAAAAACAACCATATGCTTCTTGACCGGGAAAAAAAACAGCCATATGATTGCAATTTAATTATGAGTAAAATTTAAATGACTGTAAATAGGGGAAAATTTTGTTTTGTCTGTAAATTTTAAAATTATCTACATTAGTGGATTTCGCTATAAATTAAAAAAAWTCATTAATAAGAATATAATATTTATTTATTTTAGAAAGAAAAGGTGTAGTGATAATTATGAATTAGTAAAAAGCACTTAAGTCATTTTTAATATATTAATAATAGAACAGAAAAAATGATATAATTTTAAATTTTAAATGTAAGTGAGTTATGTTAGAAACAGTAGATATTATTTATGGTCCACTTCGTTATATATGAGTAACTTATATTGTTTTGTTTAGCTTGAATCGTCTTGCATGTTGCAGTGTCGAATGTAGAAATTTAAGGATAATAAGGATGAGAGCAACAATAATATAATTAGATAATTTCCGATCAAATGCTCGGTATTAAAATAAAGTTTAAATTACATGAATCAAAKCTTGATTTAAAAAATTAAAAGTATTCAAAATTTAGAGTTAAATCTAATATTTCCGAAGTAAATTATTAACTTATAAGCAGTATTAATATTTTTTTCATTTTTATTGAATCATGAAATAAGGGGAGTTGAGAGGGAAATGTGGGAGGGAAAAATAGAGTGGTGGGGATAGCTTTACTAATATTTATAGATTTTATAATATTTATTTTAATAGTAATTAACATTGATTGTCTTATTCAATTTTCGACTTGTAGAAACCTACAA
Source organism: Bassia scoparia (assembly GCA_008642245.1). Taxonomy (NCBI): domain Eukaryota; kingdom Viridiplantae; phylum Streptophyta; class Magnoliopsida; order Caryophyllales; family Amaranthaceae; genus Bassia; species Bassia scoparia. The sequence continues at coordinate 168,709 of SNQN01000229.1, read as the reverse complement.
AAGTGATTACAAAAATTTAAACATATTTCAGTAAAATATTAAATTTCTTATACTTACAAATTGATAGATTAAAATAAAAATAAAGCACACAAAATTTTATACAATGAAAATATGATGAAGTTGTAAAATTATATATATTCTCTTTTAAATTCAACAAAAATAGAAAAAAATAAATATCATGTGTGAAGGAAAAATACAGTAAATACCGGGGTGCCGTGCACCTGAGCCGTTGATCGTGAAGATTTTTATAATCAAAGTCGCGCAACTCGTGGCACAAAAGCATTTAAAACGTGTAGATTTGTAGACGATAACAGTTACTAAATTTATAATATATGTAAAAGTTTTGTAATTAAATGTCATATGAAATAAATTGATTTGGTACGCGACACAAATGCATGCAATGTGTATAGATAAAAGTGTTCATTAAATGTATAAGATAGTTGTTTAGTTCATGAAATCTCGCATGGATTTCCTCCTCAAAATTGATGGAGAGAAGATTAAATTAAAATAAATTCTTAATGTACTCGGTAAATCAAGTACTCCGACTGTTTCTTTTTACTCGCTAAATTTTATTTTTAACTAGTTTCGCAAAGCTATTTCTAATAAATTTAACATCAAATGTGAATATAAAAAAAACCTTTAAAATAATATTTTGAGAAGATACAAATAGAGACAAATCAAATAAAATCTATAGTGGGCCTATATGAATAAAATTTCTTTTAATGTGATTGTAGAAATTTACGTTTAACCTTAGGTTACCTTAACACGAATGATGATATCGTTAATAATAATAAAATGAAAATGGTAAAAAATTATTTACTCCTTAAATTCATGCACACTTCGCATAAGATTTTGATAAGGGTAATCAAAGTCGCAACTCGTGTCACAAAAGAATTTAAAACGTGTAAGTTTTGTAATTAAATGTTGAATGAAACAAATTCATTCGTTACGTGAGACAATTGCATGCAATGTGTATAGACAAAAAAGTGTTCATTAAATGTATAAGATAGTTGTTTAGTTCATGAAATCTCGCATTGATTTCCTCCTCAAAATTTATGGAGATAAGCTTAAATTAAAATAAATTCTTAATGTAGTTAAATAGTACAACCCAACAAGTACTTGCTCATTTCTTTTTACTCGCTGCATTTTATTTTTAACTAGTTTCACGAAACTATTTCAAATAATTTTGACGTAAAATGTGAATATAAAAAACCTAACGTGACTTTTTATTTATTTAGGTGTATAAAACAATCTGTGTACAGCCATTTGAAATAACCTTTAAAGGCTAGTGTGTGTTTTAAAAATGAAATCCTTCATGGATTTCCTCAAAATTTAAGGACATAAGTACAAAGTGAAATAAATTAATAAGATAGTTGAAAAAACAACATAACAAGTATTTCATGTTGCTATATTAGATTTTTTACTAGTTTCATGACACAATTCAATTAAGCAAACAACATAACAAGTACTCTACTCGTCACATTTTAGGCGTATAAAATAGTCCATGTGCCACCATTTGAAACAATATACGTGGGCCGATATGAATAAATTTGCTTTTGATGTGATTATAACACTTGCGTTTGACCTTAYCCTGCCTTAACACGAATGAAAATATCACACAACAACAAAATACATGTAATCGTGAAATAACAATCAAATATGTATAGACAAAAGGGTAAAAAATTATTTACTCATTGAATTCATGCACACATCACATAACATTATGATAAGGGTAATTAAAGTCATGCAACTAGTGGCACCAAAGCAGTGAAAACGTGTAGACAATGCTAGTTATTAAAGTTATTAAATGTTTAAATGTTTTGTAATCAAATGTTTTGTAATAAGATGTCATATGAAACAAATTCCTTCGGTATCCAAGACAAACGCATGGAATATGTATAGACAAAAGTGTTCATTCAATGTATTAGGTAGTTGTTTTGCTCTTGAATATCTCATAGATTTACTCTTCAAAATTGAAGGATATAAAATTAAATTAAAATGAATTTTTAATGTAGTTGAGAAGTAGTACAACCTAACAAGTACTCCGCTCGTCTCTTTTTACTCGCTACATGTTATTTTTATCTAGTTACACGAAACTATTTCAAGTAATTTTGACTTAAAATGTGAGTATGAAACAAACCTTTAATACAAATTTTAAAGAAGATACAAATCGACACGAATCAAATGAAATCTAATGTGACTTTTTAATTTCTTTAATGTATAAAAGAGTCCAAGTGCAGTTATTTAAAATAACCTTTAAAGGCTAGTGTGCTTTTAAGATTAAATCCTTCATGGATTTCCTCAAAATTTAAGGACATAAGTACAAAATGAAATTAAATAATAATGTGTTGAAAACCAACCTAACAAGTATTTCATGTATCTCCTTTCAATTGCTAGATTGGATTTTTCACTAGTTTCATGACGCAAGTCAAATAAGCATAACTTGAACTGTTATTTTGAAAAAAAATACAAACAGAGACTAATCAAATAAAGTGTCAAATGAATATTTCACTATTTAGATTTATAGAAACAGTTCATGTGTCAAATGACTATTTTACTATTAAGGTGTATAGAACCAGTCCATCTGCAATCAATTAAAATAGTCTATCAGGACTAATATTCTCTAACTCATAAAAGCTTGCATGTTTTTTCTCAAAACCTATAGTTAAAAATTAAACTTATGATAGTAAAGTTTTTTTTGTGACTTAAATAACCTTTGTCACATCACTTTGCCAAAAACAACCTTACTTACAAAATGTTGTCGAAAACTACCTTAATTAGGTTTATATTTGTTAACCACTATCTTAATTGGTTTTTATGTATTAACATTATTTTTTCAACAATAGTTATATCATACAAGTTTTTGAGGTATCAATTTTTTTCCCTAAAACAATAAAATTTAAGGTTAAAATTTAAAAACACTTATTGGATTGACTCCATTTTGTGTAAAAGATTTGTCACGCTTGGTGTGCATCGTTTGCACGCCAAAAAATAGTTCGGTCAAGGTTTTAGTGGGATAGTTTTTCCTTGAAAAAATCGAATTTATGGTTGGATTAACGTTTTTACTCATCTTGTCTAATCTTATTAATATAGCTGCCTGGCCTAACAAGTACTATACTCGTCACCTTTTAGGCGTATAAAATAGTCCATGTGCAACCATTTGAAACAGTTTATGTGGGCCGATATGAATATATTTGCTTTCGATGTGATTTTAGACACTTGCGTTTGAACTTAGATTGCCTTAGCGTGAATGATAATATCACACAACATCAAAATACGTGTAATCATCTATACAAATATATTAAAAAGAGTGCCTTGAAACGAATGGACACCACGTGGCACTCCCGTTTCAAAGCACATGATGACATGTAAGCATAAAAAAATAAACTAATTAATTATGCTTTAAAGCATATTTGAACACATGACTTCTTTTTAGAAAAAAATTACAATACGACTTAACCATTAATCCATATGAAACACACTAATATTTTCGACCAAATAATATATGTTTACTAATTCAAAATATTTTGATGATTATTTTATATAATATCCCTCTTTCGAAACACATCGTCAATTAAATAATGAATTTTGAGTATAGTCTAATGGCAAAAATTAACTACAAGTACAAGTACATCATTTTTTGACTTGGATCACTAGGATTGATTATCATAAAAGAAATTAATAATAAAAAGCAATGTGCAATGTTTTTTTATAAGGTTATGAAAATAGTATTACCCGGGGCAACGCCCGGGCCTAAATACTAGTTAAATAACAATCAAATGAAAATGGTTAAAAATTAATTACTTGTTGAATTCATGCACACTTCACATAACATTATGATAAGGGTAATCAAAGTCGCGCAACTCGTGGTTCAAAAGAATTTAAAACGTGTCGACGATTCTAGTTAATAAACTTATAAAACATTTAAAAGTTTTGTAATTAAATGTTGTATGAAACAAATTCATTGGGTACCCGAGTCAAATGCATGCAGTGTGTATAAACAAAAGTGTTCATTAAATGTATGAGATAGTTGTTAAGCTACAGAAATCTCGCATGGATTTCCTTATCAAAATTGATGTAGATAAGATTWTATGTACAATCTAACAAGTACTCCGCCCGTTTGTTTTTCATTGCTACCTTTTATTTTTAACTAGTTTCATGAAACTATTTCAAATAATTTTGACTTCAAATGTGATTTTTAAAAAAACCTTTAAAACAATATTTTTAGAGGATACAAATCGAGACGAATCAAATAAAATCTAASGTGACTTTTATTTATTTAGTTGTATTAAACTCTCCATGTGCCACCATTTGATATAACCATGCCATTAAAGGCTAGTGTGCTTTAAAAATGAAATCCTTCATGGATTTCCTAAAATTTTAAGGACATAAGTATAAATTGAAATAAATTAATAAGGCACTTGAAAAAACAACCTAACATGTATTTCATGTGTCTTTTTTTAGTTGATATATGAATTTTTCACTAGTTTCATGACACAATTCAAATAAGCATATCTTGAATTGTTATTTAAAAAAAATACAAACAGAGACGAATCAAATTTAGTGTTAAATGACTATTTCATGATATAGGTGTATAGAACCAATCCATGTGCAGTCAAGTGAAATAGTCTATGAAGACAAATATACTCTAACTCATAAAATCGTGCATGGATTGTCTCAAAACCTGTAGTGAAAAGTTAAAATTATTGTAGTTAAGAGTTTTTTTTCACTTTAATGACCTTTGTCACATCACTTTGCCAAAAACTACGTAACTTATAAAATGTTGTCGAAAAGTACCTTAATTAGTTTTTTATGTGTTAGCCACTACCTTAATTGGTTTTTAGGCATTAACATTGTTTTTTCGACAATAGTTATACTAGACAAGGTTTTGAGGTATCGATTTTTTCTATAAAAGAATAAAATTTGAGGTCAAAATTTACAAACATTTATTGCATTGGTTCCATTTTGTGTCAAAAATTTGTCACGCTTGGTGTACACCGTTTCCATGCCAAAATAAAATATTTAGGTCAAGCTTGTAGTTGGACAGTTTTGCCTTGTAAAGGTCAAATTGAGGTTGGATTATCTTTTTTACTCGTCTTGTCTAATCATTTTAAGATAACAACCTTACAAGTACTCAACTAGTCACGTTTTTGGCATAAAAAATAGTCCATGTGCAATCATTTGAAACAATCTACGTGGGCCGATATGACTAAATTTTCTTTTCATCTGATTTTAGAAATTTGTGTTTGCCTTTGCTTGCCTTAACGTGAACGATTATGTCAAATAACAACAAAATACATGTAATCGTTAAATAACAATCAACTGAAATTGGTAAAAAAATTATACACTCGTTGAATTCATGCATACTTTGCATAAGATTATGATAAGRGTAATCAAAGTAGTGCAACTCGTGACACAAAAACATTTAAAACATGTAGACGATGCTAGTTATTAAACTTATAAAATATTTAAATTTTTTTTATTAAATGTAGTATGGAAWAAATTCATTCAGTAACCCGAGACAAATGCATGCAATGTGTATAGCCAAAAGTGTTCATTAAATGTATAAGATAGTTTTTTTAGCTCATGAAATCTCGCATGGATTTTCTCCACAAAATTGATGGGGCTAAGATTAAATTAAAATAAATTCTTAATGTAGTTTAAAAGTACATCCTAACAAGTACTCCATGCGTTTTTTTTTTACTCGCTTCATCTTATTTTTAACTATCTTCACGAAACTGTTTCAAATAATTTTGACTTGAAAGGTGAATATGCTAAAAAAAAAACTTTAAAACAATATTTTGAGAAGATACAAATAGAGACGAATCAAATAAAATCTAACGTGAGTTTTTATTTATCAAAGAGTATAAAACAGTCCATGTGCAACCATTTGAAACAACCTTTATTGGCTAGTGTGCTTTAAAAAAAAGAAATCCTTCGTGGATTTCCTCAAAATTTAAGGACATAAGTACAAATTGAAATAAATTAATAAGGTAGCTGAAAAAACAGCCTAACAAGTATTTCATGTGTCTCCGTTTAAATGCTATATTGGATTTTTCACTAGTTTCATGACATAATTCAAATAGGCATAACTTGAATTGTTATTTTTGAAATATACAAACAAAGTCGAATTAAAAAAAGTGTCAAATGAATATTTAACTATTTAGGGGTATACAAATAGTCTATGTGTCAAATGACTATTTCACTATTTAGGTGTATAGAACAAGTTTATGTGCAGTCAATTGAAGTACTCTATGAGGAATAATATTCTCTTACTCATAAAATCGTGGATAAAGGTGAAGTTAAAAATAGAAAACATTCTAAACAACACAAACATTTAGGAATTGCAATTAAGGAAACAGAATAAAGAAAAGGGAACAAAGGGAGTAATAAGTATTTTTATTAAATATTTTAATATCAAATACACTAGTATTAAAGTAATAAGCGTGTCATTACAAAACTAGAGAATTTAATACATATTTTATTTTAAAAAATCAATACAAATTTTTTTATAGAAAAATCAATAACACGTGAAAAAGTAGGATAAATACAATAAAGTCCACGATTTAAAAATTACTCTCATTCATTCTTAAATATTTTAGCAAAACACCTGAGTTTAATCCAGTAAGCTCTATCTACACACAGATGCATATGCGAATCAGGATGGGATAAAATTTCTCTATAGATTCGCTTTTTAGGGCCATGTACACATAGGATAGGCTAAAAATTAAACTACTTGACTCTAGAATAATTGATTAACTTTCATGACCTTATTTGTAAGAGTGGAACGACATGTTCTCGCAGGAAGCCCAATAAATCGACAAAAGTAAATGGAATTTGTATGATTCCAGGTATTAGAACATTAATATGAAAGAGAAAACCTAGATTATGCAAATACCAAAATAATTGAATAAAAACTATCCTTTGTCGTATAAAGTAGGGCAGCAAGTTTTGGTTATTAATTAGATATTATTTTTWTGCCATTAGTTATTAAAAAAGTTGAATAATTGGGCTCCATTTTGTTTTTCATTAATTATTTAATGCACCGAGACGTAAAACATTATGGTACAAAGTTATTGTATCCTGGATTGATCATGTTTGCTAATATTGTTCCCACTTTCTATTATTAGGATATAATTCATACTTGAATTACTTACCTCCTCCATACTCTAATGAAGTATACATTTACCATTTGAGTGAAAACTTACCATTGAAAACTTACCATTTATGTAAATAATTTAGGTGAGGGTCAAAAGGCATCAATAGATTGTAGAGAGAATGTGTAGATTATGAGAAAAGAACAAATTCAACACTAATTCTAAAGGCACAAAGTGCGATCGCTATTTCGTGGACCCTATTGAAAATGATGTCATTTAAAACTCTTTGAGACTCGKTCATATTTAGCACATTAACCCTAAGACTCACTTAATAATTATCATATCATGCATATTATTTAAATTTTATTTTTTGCACTTGTCAAACACAAAAAACATTATTAAGCCATAAATAAAAAAACAAAATATAATAATGTGGGTTCCATAGTAAATATGTTGTWCGTGACTCAGTTTGAGACTTAGCCATGATTTAAAAAGAAAAATGAGATCAAATATAAAATCATGTCTTAAGACAAAAAATAATGATGTCATGTGGTGTCTTAAGGCTTATGGCTAATCTTTAGGGAAAGTGGGAAAATTCAAGAAAATGGTGAGTCCAATCTTAATAAAATGTAGTAAAACCATGTCCCTAAATGGAATAAGACAATATAAATACACAAGCATACCGAGAACATCCAAAAAGGAGGAATATGCACACTTCATTAGAAAATGAAGAGAGTATTATATTTTTTTAAAAAATTCAACATTTATTACTTTGTCCTCTAAATTGCCATTCATTTTTTTTTATTAGAAACTACCATTACTATGTTTCCCTATGCATCATATATATTTATTGAAGTGAATCAAACGAGATTACGTATTCTACTTCGTCAACACATATTGCAACAAACATCTATCGTAAAAAGCAAGAAGAGAAGGAAAAAACATCAAAGAACAAGTGAAAGAAACGAGCCCACATGTAAAATGGGGAAATGTAACTTGTAAAGCAAGAAGAGAAGGAAAACATCTGTGAAAATTGTAAGAACTCTCTTTTGGGCCCCACCCATTGAATTCCTACAATACATATACAACAGTTTCTGGTCCCACTAGCTTCTTTATATATACACTTTGCATTTTTTTCATTTCATCATCCTACAAAACATAATTTTTTTTACCTCTAATAGGAAATAATTAAGAAAAGGAAGTCAAGGCTTTTATAAGTAAAATTGAGCTTTCAACTTCATTTTCTTTCGCTAGTACCTTCATCCAATCAGTAACTTTCTCTTTGCTCTTCTTTTAGTGTAATGAATCTTACACATAATCATCATTGCTTTTGWTCTTATTGTTGTCATGGATCATTAATTTTGAACAAAATCATATTTATGTCATCATCAATCTTACCTTCTTTAGTTTTGTGATTATAAAAAGGCTCTTATTTTTTGGTAGGTTATTGGTGATTGGTGAGGTTTGAAAATTTAATCTACGTTACTAACCAATTAGACGTGAATTATTTTTTGAGGTTTTCATACTAACCATTTGTTTACTATTTATGCATGTTGGATGCATGTATTCTCTTGTTCATGATCTAGTATATTAATCTCACTAATTTGTTTTTTTAATTCATTTTATTATTTTTTAAATATCTTTCTATGTAATGTTTGAATCATTTTTGTTATTTTAAATTATTTTTTACCCTACATTTGATTCAATTCTTTTTAAATTTAGATCTGTTTTTGTTTCATGTGTCAAGTGATTTGATTTTTAGGTTTAATCATGGAATTTTAATTAGACTGTTGAATTGCACTCTTGTTATATACGGTTTTCAGCTTTGAATTTTTTGTGGCTTATCTTTTGGAATTTTATTGTTGATTTCAATTAGTTTTTTTTTTAAAATGCAGAGGGACAAAAGTAGTTCATTCAAGTTGTTGAAGATCGAAATGGCACAAAAGAAACAAAAAACTTCTTCACTTGTAATTTCATATGATAATTTGGATAATGATGAGCATGACAATGATACAAGATCTCTGTTTCTTGAAATTGGGGAGGATAACTCAATGATTTGTGTTGCTCGTTGCTCGAGATCAGATTATGAGGCTATAACACAATTGAATCGAAGCTTTCGGTCATTAATTAAGAATAGTGAGCTTTATAAGTTAAGGAGGCAATTGGGTGTTGTGGAGCATTGGATTTATTTTTCTTGCACCATAAGGAAGTGGGAGGTATTTGATCCCATACGATTGCGATGGAAGCATTTGCCATTAATGCCTCCAAATGAGTGCTTTGCTTCTTCTGACAAGGAGTCACTTGGAGTGGGTACAGAGCTTTTAGTTTTTGGAAAGGCTATAGAATCCCACCTTATATACAAATATAGCCTTTTAACAAATTCTTGGTCTATTGGGAAGGAGATGAATACTCCAAGGTGTTTATTTGGCTCTGCTGCGCTAGGAGGAAAAGCTATTGTAGCTGGGGGTTGTGATAGTTGGGAAAATACGTTTTGTTCGGCAGAGCTTTACAATTCAGATAGTGGAACATGGGAGATTCTTCCAAACATGAATAAAGCTAGAAAGAAATGCTCTGCAGTGTTCATGGATGGGAAATTTTATGTAATTGGAGGGATTGGCGCTCTAAACTCCAATCTTCTTACATGTGGAGAAGTCTATGATTTGGAGAGAAAAACTTGGACTGAAATACCTAGTATGCTTCCTTTGATAAATGTCGAGCCTGAGGAACCCGATTCTTATGCTACTGAAGCGTCTCCTCCTCTTCTAACAGTGGTGAACAACGAACTATATTCAGCTAACTATGCAACAAAAGATATAAAAAAGTATAATAAAGGCTCTAATTCATGGGCTATGGTGGGAACCTTGCCCGAGAGGGCAACCTCGATTAATGGGTGGGGGTTAGCATTTAGAGGATGTGGTGATAAGCTTATTGTCTTAGGAGGACCTAGGACTTTGATAGGAGGGTATGTAGAGGTCAATTCCTGGGCTCCATCTGAAAACCCTCAACAATGGACTGTCCTTAGAAGAAGTTCATTGGGCGGTTTTGTCTACAATTGTGCAGTTATGGGATGTTGATAAGTTTAGTAAGATTCTTACACATTGGTGCTCCATGTTTTTTAATTAAGCTTACCCAATTTTCGTTACAACTCATCCTAGAWTTTTTATACAATGCTCGAGATCCATTTTGTTTTGCATTGAGTATTATTGTGTACTGTTATCTACATAATCTTCTTAGTATCTCAGGAGAGTATATTGGGAATTATTCTCATCATGCTAAAAATTGTAAAATTGTTTATTTATAATAACTTGAAGCCATATGAGAATATTAGTTTGCATCAACAACAAGTAGAAAGGCATCATTCTAAAATTGAGGGGTGTATTTTTAGTTTTCTTACTTAACATATGTCTATTTCTTATTTTACAAAGACTACAAAGAATCTATTGATCTCGTAGAGCATTAGTGTGACTTTGAATGTGTTTCAAGGCATTAATTTTAACTTTATAATGCATTCATGCCCTTATTTCGATGCGCTTTTAGTCTCAATACTCATTGAATATTAACTAACTTTTAGATCTCATGAAATACAAAATATTTCATATGCCAATTAGAAAGAAGAGGGAATTAAATTAAATAAAAGGGAGTAAATTTATGCATTAAAATAACAAAAATGAAATTAATGGAATAACTTGAAAAGAAGATCGCCAAAAAATAACGAATCAACTAGAAAAAATAATTAATGTATAAAATAATTTAATAGAAAATAATGGTATAACAAATTATAACAATTATGTTTGTCTTTTAAAAAAAATACCTTTTTAGCAACTCAATCATGTATTGTTATGAAACTCTAGAAAAATATGATGAAATGCAAAACATCAATCATGTATAGTTAAGTATCTGGTTCCGCGCATTTCAAATGGAGTTTTATTGTTGTTTTTTTGGTAGTACACTTTTTATAATTTAAGATGTCCGCTCGAGACTTTCTCTACACTTGAATTGTTTTACAATAATAAAAGACTTTATAGATTAGAACATGTGCTAACTCATAGCAATGAATCTACATGAAGGAGGTATCATGTTATTCCATAATAGAACATGTTGAGATAATAACAAGCTCTACAGCTATGGAGACCAAATATAACAACAATAGAACCTCATAATGCGGAAAAAAATGCACCCAAAATGACTAAACATAGCAGCCAACTTGAGCTCGCAATCATAGCAAAAACTACAGCTAATAAATAAATTGTGTAGACTTTTTTCATTTATAATGAAACCAATAGTTACCAAATAGATCAAATGTCTATTAGAAACAACTAAATTTAAAAGGATACGTTTACACGATTAATAAGTAATATATTAATGTAGGTATTGGGTTTGGGATTACGAGAAGGATGTCCACCAAGCCTACGAATGTGGGGGAAAAAAGTWATTGTAATCTTGTATTGAGCATAGTGTGAGTATGCTTGGCATAGAGGATCATAGTTACTTGAAAGATCGAATAGAGGAATTTTCAATCGCACTCTTTGTAGGAGTTGTAGAACCCATTATTATGCTTTGCCAAGATGTGAATGCAAGGCTTAAGACTCCATTTTCTAGTTAAGCACAAAATTCATGGATTTTTAGAGGAGGGTAAGAGCGAAGTCTAGCGGCCTCTACTCGATCTCAGTTGCAAATTCATCATCATTATTTTAAACACCAACCATATTTCCATATTATTGGGCTTATAACACAATAGTTCTGGTTGATTTTGAGTTAATGATCATAAAGACTAGTTATTTGTTTTCGCTTTGAATTAATTTAAAATTAAGCGTGCCTATAGGACCTTTATTTACGCAAATGGGTATGCAACATGAAGGATGCCATCGTTGCCTACTAGGTGTTTTGTAGGGTTTGCAAATGATTTAATTCTTGCTATTTCCATAGTATATATATATGCTTGGAGTTTTTAAGATAATACTCAAAAACACGTGTAGATGAAGTCGCCACCGCAAACTTTTCGGGGGCTACATAACCCATTAATATGCCTTACCAAGATGTAATGTAACACAACCACGATCAAGCGAAAGTCAAAGCACAAGTCAAAGCCGAAGCAAAAAATCCCCGATCAAGGTAACACCATCCCCAACAGGAATCTGAAGACCAAGCAATAGCCCAAATGTTGTCACACGTAATATAAGTCAAAACAACAACAAAAAGACATTACTATACGTAATCATGGCTATATGCGATGTTGAACACCAAATCAAAGCATAGACATCAACATTAGTAAAAAGACATTTGATATACGCAATCATGGCTATATGCGTCGTTAATCTCATATTCAAGCTTCCTGGACGACTAGCCAAAAAAGGAATAAGACAAAAGCACTAGCACTAGCAAAAAGACATTCGCTATACGCGACGTTACCATTACTTCTAGTTTCCTGGACGACTAGCCGAGAAGGGATAAAGAGCAAAATTCTCGAGCGTGGATGAAGGCACAATTTGGGTTACCAGCCAGATTCTAAAGCTTGAATGAAGGCATAAAATTTTGGTTCGAAGCCGGACACTCAAGCGTAGACGAAGGCATAAGCATGGAAATAGAGTACTAGATTCTCAAGCGAGGATGAAGGTGCAAATCAGCTAGAAACCGATGTTGGATTTTCTTGCAAGGATGAAAACATCAATTCCCCATGAAGTCCTGAACGGCAGCATCCGAACGGACATAAGCAAAAAAATAACAAAGGTAAACTAAGAAGTCCTTAATGCCAGCATCAAAGCAGGCAGAAACATACTAAAACGTCCGTAACGGCGGCATCGGAGCGGATAAAAACAAACTAAAAAGTCTTAAATAGCGGCATCAAAATGGACAAAAGCAAGCAACGACAAAGCCCACCCATAAAAATTCCCRAGAAAAGACAAGAATGGAAAAACACAGCAAGTAAATCAGCAAAGACTAAATTAAAGCAACATTAACACATGGACTAAAAGACAAAGAACAGACAAAGCATCGAGAATCAACACAAGCAAGCAAGTAGCAGCAACAGTAGGTGCAGATAATACTAACGCATTCGTTTTGCAAGTACTGAGTACTTTAGCTTTCGTTTCACGAGATCTTTGTCTCTACAAACTCAGCAAAAGTTCGGACTTCTATAGATACCTACATTTGCCCCTAGCCTAACGACTAATGATAATACAACCCTTGCAACCCACAAGCTAAATCGAGAGAGTTAGGGCCCTGATAGATCCTTAAAAAYGGCAAGTTTCATGGCATCGAGCACTTTTCAAGCATTTAGCACCCTAAACGAGTTTTAATTTTCAAACAATTTTTAATAATTTTTATACATTCTTCTAGAATTATTCGGAATTTTTATGAATTTTTCTATGCATTTTTATTAACATTTGGAGTTTTCAACAATTTAATTAATTTTGCAATAATTAATTAAATCATCAAAGCAACTTAAAGAATTACGAAATTCTAATACCAAATAGTACATTTTACATGGAAGTTTTACATATTATTTCCATAATTTTTCGACTTGTGGAAATATAGTTACAAATTTCTTAAACAAAACACACAATCAAGCAAAATGAACGGAGTGTTCTAGAAGCTTCCAGAACCCTCTAAGCTGTGGCTTGCTCCCTAAGCACGTCCACACTCAACCGTCGGCTTCTCTAGCACGAATTTTGACATATGACGCAGCAAATATTATCCTAACATAATTAACCCGACAAATAAACACAAATAAATAACTAAAGAAAATCACGAAAAAGAGGGAAGGGAAACTCGGTGTAATTACTCCTAGTTGGGCATAATTACGCCCAACTTTTCCGGCCTCCCCCTTACGTGACCTTGCCTATAAATAGGCATCCTTGAGGCTCATTTTCGAAGACTTGTTTTACACATTCTTTACACTCTCTCACACTCTCACATGACTTTCTCCCTCAATTCTCTCTCTACAAAAACTCTCTAAAACACAGCAAACACATTCGATTAAGGGTTCTTAAGGTTCAACAAGGGGGTTCCTAAGGTTTGAAAGCTCCGACCTCAATCTACGACATTGTGTGGTAAGGTAAGTTTGAGGCCAACTTTCTATGTTAATTTGCATGTAAATTGATTAAGAACTATTTGACAAACAAAATAAAAACAATACGAAGCAACTTTACATTTCTCGTACCAGTGCTTTCATGCTTGTAATCACAACTATTATGCCTTAACAAAGACTGGCAAAAATTTCATATTCTCATGCCTAATAAGACAATTATGGACAATTACCATTAGGCACCTGGAATATGGAATTAAACACACATGTCACAACAAAAAATTAGTCCTACTTGCATATATTTATATTAAACAAACCGCCTAATAATTTGCATTCTTAGGGTTAACACGAAAATATGTTTGTTGTTGTCTTTTTAACAACAGACTCGCAATGACCGAGTAGAGGCCGCTAGATGCGGGGGGAGCGGGGCCTTGTGTACTACTTCGCCCTTACCCATGGCCCATAATCCATGACCTTTGGTACACGACCAGACTATGGAGTCCTTCGCCTTATTTAAGCAATTATAGGCAAGGCTTAAAATGGGTTTCGCAACTCCCCGAAAGAGTGCAGTGGTGACTTCCTCTACTCGTCGCGAGTATAATACACACTACTCTAGGCATACTCACACTATGAAAAAGCAAGAATTCAATTCTGGGAAAAACCATAGTCATCAAGAGCTAGTCGTAACCCCCCCTCCCCCCCGGGCAAAGGTACCGAACTCAGTCCGACCCGATGACGCCCCGGTGCCCATACACTTATGCCTGCTTAACTTCTWTTCAATGCCGCCGTGTAGGAAGATTCTTCATATGATGTTTCGTATAACAACAATCGCGTACAAAGATGTCTTTTGTTGGTGCCTGTTTGATCTACTTATGTCTTCTTATCTTCTCTTTGGTGCTACTATCAAGGAAAATTCTTTGTATAATGTTGCGTGTAACAATGATCGCGTATAACAATGTCTTTTTGCTAGTGCGTGCTTAATCTGCTTATCCCTGCTTATCTTCTCTTCGGTGTCGTTATTAGGGAAAATTCTTCACTTAATGTGGTGCATAAAAACGATCGCGTATAATGATGTCTTTTTGTTGAAGTTATCACTAGGGATGCTCTCTTTGAAATTGTTACTGGGGATTCTTCGATTTTGACTTTAATTTTTAATTTGATCTTGATTTTTACACTGCCTTTGTATATGGTGATTGTCTCTTTTAAATGTGTAGTTATCATGGTAGAACATTTTGCGATGCCAGTGCTTGGAATTTGAGAAAGAATAGGGCATTCCTAGGCATGTGTTGACGTCTTTTGAATGTATATTTGGCTGATTTGGCTTATGTTTAAAGGACAGAGCACAAAACATAATGCTTTGCTCAAGAAGTCGATCCTTGTTTGCTAGGTCAAAAGCTCTACGCCTTTGTAGATGCCTTGACCCGTTACTGATGTGASATGTTGGACTATAGCCGAAATGAAGCTTGTCTTTGTTAACTCTTCAGAAGCTAATGATGACTAGACTAGAAGTGTCTTGGGGTTAGCCCCTAACCGTGTACCTGCAAAATTTGCACTTAAAAGTGGACCTTAGCTTTGCATAGTAAGGTTGCTTTGACTTTGAATTTGAGTTGACTTGTTTGACATTTGACTTTGCCTTAGTGTTTTTSCATCTTGATTGTCTCTATGCATGCAACTTATACGCAACTTGTTGCTTTGACTTTACCTATGGAATTACAAGTCAACTCGACTTAGACTATGTATGCAATGACTATTATTCGATTTTTTTGTGTAGTGAAATGACTTATATTAAACACTTTATTCAAGGAGGCAAATACATGATAATGCATTGTTTTTTAAACACATGCAGCATAAAGCCTTCTTAACTAGAGTATTGGGATCAAGTCCATAGCATGATMWGATGATAGCTTTCTTTGCGAGTTGTGAACAAAGGGGCATTGTGTATCCATCATTGGTGCAATGATAGCCCCCAAATTATGATGTAAGGCGTCTTGTGCTGTGACAATGTTGTAGAGGAACCCTTATGATGTTGGAAGCTTTAGGGATAAGAGCTTTTGTGATGTTTTAATGTTTTGTATTTGTTGTAGCTGCAAGGTTGGTAAAGACTTTGACTTAGTGTGCTACTCAATCTTCGTTAATCCTTCCTTGTGTTTTCAAGAGAGATTATGCAAATTCCATTGACTTTTTGGAGGTCTTTCTATTTTAATGCTAGCCTCGGTTTTAATTCAAGTATGCCGAGACACGCTGCTTACTCAAGTAAATAACTTGAATTTGTCGCTTGTTGAATGAATATGTTCCCAGCTTTGAAAGTGCACAAGATCCATGATTTGCTGAAATTGAATGTTCTCTTTTAAATATATAGAGCTCTCTTTTCTGGTAGGAAGCCCCTAATGACTCGATTGGTAGCATGGAGATCAATGTAAAACATGCCGAGCATAAGTAGTGAGACATTTGCCTTAGGATGCATCCTTAAGGCTCAACACGTAACAATGGTCTATAATTAAGTCATAATTGTAAGCTTAGTGTTCCCTTGGAAGAGAGCAATTTGCTAGAATGAGAACTCTTGTTACAATGTGAGGTCGTCAACAAATTTATGATTGTGCCATGCCTTGTACCATCATTTGCATGCATAGAGATTCTGATTATGACACAAGCCACCAATTTTTTTGGAGTTACCATTTATGTGCTATGTCTGCTGCTTGTAAATTCGACCATGTCCACTCAAGTCATGAACCCGAGTCTGCTGCTCCTTTTAGAAATCAACAAGGAATGAGGACTTATTTTTTTATGCAAAACTAGACTTCATGTTGTACTAGACATGACACTATTGAAGTAGAACCCCCACGGCTTACTAAAGCTTACTGGTGTGCAATTTTGACTAGATGAGCAAAACTCTGAGCACAGGACAACATTAGAAAGAGGACTCAATTTTGCGACTTGAGGTGACGAAGATGAGGGGACTAATGTGGTTGGCTAAGAGATGATGGTTACAAATCGAGCCTATGTCAAGTTCTAGACTAAGAAAGTTGTGCTTCAAACTAATAGAAATATCGAACAAACATGATGATGAAAGATGACCTCTTTATTTTTATTTTTATTAATTTGGTCGAACCTTGGGGAAAGGCTACCTACWTATCCTTTTAGAATAAGACCAATCGTAGTTTATGAGGTTTTGTGTGCAAGTGATGCCCCATTTTTGCCTAGGAGAAAACCTTTTGGAGAATCGGCCTAGCCAGGCTTAGAAAATGCTCATTTGCAGAGGGCTTTTTTATAGTAATGTAGGCTAGGGTAGGGTCTGAGGCTTTTGACGAACTTATTTGAATCACAAACTTTCGTTCCTACTTTACTGAACAAAATTGAAAGACTTTTTATCTTGTCTTTTTTTCCACTTTCTCTCTTTATTTTTTTACTAGTCCAAACTATAACTTTTCTTTGGTTTCAAATTTGCTTGCCCAGACGTTGTCACCGCACTCTTTTCAGGAGCTGCATAACCCCGTATTATTCCTTCCCAAGACATTGTGTATGGTAAAGACTCCATAGTCTAGTCATCATGAATCAAGGATCATGGATTCAAGGATATATAAGGGTAAGGGCAAAATAATGCTGAACATCCCCCCAAATCTAGAATCCCTTACTCAGTCATTCGCACGTTCATTCTCTATAAGACAACAACAAATACATTTTATTGTATCAAAAGCATGCAAATTACTTTTTGATGTTTTAATAGAACCATATGCACATGAGGATTACTTTTGTATTGCGATCACTTTGCTTAATGTCATGTTCAAGGTACCTTAAAAGTCGTTTGTCCATTGTTTGTCTTTTTTGGCGTAAGATCATGTAATTTACTAATCTTGTTTAAGACATTATAATGTGATTGGAAGCATACAAGCATTCATTCTTGGAATCAAGTTGTTCTTAAATTAAGATGAATAAGTTTTATTTATCAATATGACATGACAATTTTGACATGTCGAATATCTAAACCAGCATACATAAAGGTGTTAGAAACCGAGACATTAGTCTGAAACGACATACCTTGCATTACGATGCATTTTTTGAACCAAGGAAAGAATTTTGATGACCTTTACAATCCTTCAATGTTGGCGAACCTTGCTTTGATGATGATTAAAGTGTGTTTAAAGGCATTTGAAACGAGAGAGAGAGAGAGAGAGAGAGAGAGAGAGTGTGTGTGTGTGTGTGTGTGTGTGTGTGTGTGTGTGTATTTCGAAAAAGTAATCTTGCAAATCAAGGTGTTGTTGAATGAACCATGCGGGGAGGGGTGTGTGTCGTGTATGTGCGTGGGTGGTTGCGTGCGTGCGTGCGTGTGCGCGCGTGTGTGTGTGGGGGGGGGGGGTACATGGTGCTAGACAAACCTCTCCCTTTCCTATTTTGGGGGCTATATTTATAGGCTAAAAGGCATGTGGGGTTATGGGTGTTGAGTTCCAACCTTAAGTTTTGAATGATGACAAACCACTTTGAACTAAAATATATATGCAAGTTTCTGTTTGCATGTGAAGATAAAAGTCACAAGTTCAACGTTTGTAAAGACGAAGCTCATGAAGCTAAGTCTCGAAGATTGCATGAAGACCAAGGTTTCAAAAGACATAGCTTTAGGTCTTAGCTGTAATGTAAGTTGTATTTGAATTGTTTAATGCATTATAAAGGTCAATATTAGAGAGTTGAACTAGTTGGATATAATAAGTAATATGGGTTGCTTATTATGTACAACTTCAAGTAAATTGAGTTGACTGGAATAGTTTGGGAACAGTTCCAGACTAGTCCTCTCAAGTTTACTTCTTAACATTCGTATTTTTGGAAAGTTTATTTCCACGTAAAATTGATTTTAAAAATAAACGGATGGTAGGGTTATTGTGTAAGAAACTTCTTTTAAGTATGGTAAGTATATTGTTGAGTTCATAACTGATTTAATTTTCTTGCAAATAAAATCAGTGCATATATTTTCTGTGAAATCTCTCTCTCTCTCTCTCTCTCTCTCTCTCTCTCTAAGTAAAACCTTGCATTAATTCCTTACTACACTTAGGTTTAAATTACTCTCATTCTAAGCATTAAGAGTATTCTGTAATTGAGAGACAAAGCGTTGTCAATTGAGCAGATTGTGAATTCAGTTTGTTGGGGAACTTAGTCAGGGATCAAGTTCATTTGAATGACCATAGTTGGTGATTGGGTTGAACTTCCATAGGTGGAAGTTGGGGATCTATTGTGCATAGGTGGATATTCAGATTAATTGTATTCTTTTTTTATTCAGAGGTGTTTAATAAAAGAGTGAGTGAGTGGAGGATATAGACTTATTAGAAGTCGAACTTCGTTAAATTCTGGTGTTGTTTATTTCTTGCATACTACTTTCCACTGCTTAAAGACTGGTTCTTAACTAGTCTCAGATAACCGAAAAATTTACAACACTTATACAATACTCAATTCACCCCCCTCTTGAGTATAATATGTACTTTCAATGGGGGCTATATTTATAGGCTAAAAGGCATGTGGGGTACTGTAGACACCTGAAAATGTGTCTCCCCAAATGAGTAATCCGTGATGAAACATACCGCGTCTCGCGTTTGTTTCGAATCAGAAAAGATGCTTTGAATTCACAAAAGTTGAAAGTACGAAGATGTTCAGGAAATATTGAGCAAAGGTAGTAAAGGCAAGGCAAAAAATGTTTCTCTTTCGGTTTTAGTCAAAAGTTTTTCAAAAGTTTTACAAAGCGATTCTATGCTTTTTGATGTTCATCACATGTACATGTCGTCACTTTTCTGAAATCCGCCAGTATTTTTAAAATTATTTTTCTGATTTTCTATGAATTTTCTTGAATTTTGCAATGATTTTAAAATACGTAAGAATACGCAGAAAATACATGAATAATTAGAAAATACTCCGGAAATACGTGGAACCTTCGTAGAACATTCTAGAACTCTTGCATTGGAGAGAAGGGTGTATAGGTGCGTCGATCAAGGGAAAATCACGAATAAAATCGGAGGAAATCAAAATATTGTAGGTTTTGGAAAAAAATTACAAAATCATTGAGCGTATATACGCAAATAGAGCGTATATAGCAACAGCCCAACGAGGAGCGTTATATAGCTCTACAGGAGCGTATATACCTCACATATACGTCAGTTGCAAAAATACTAGAGAGACTTATAGAAAGAAAGAAAGCGATATATCGCTCAGGAAGAGCGTATATACGCTCCTCATGCGCGTGATAATACACTCACTTGACAGGGAGATGAAACAGACAGGCCGTCTACGTATATAGAGACCAGCCGAGTTTGCACGTACTGTATGTCTCGAGTGAAGCATAGTCTACAGTCAAGAAGTGATGTAATTCAGCCGTCGCTAGGAATCCACAATAAGACACGACGGCGAAGCGCAAGGCCTATAAGCAATCACAATTACTCGCTCACTTTGATAAAGGTGCGACAAACCAGCTGCCTAGGACTGTAAGTTCAACATACAAAGTCGGAGACAGTAGGATATCACACAGCGCTTACATAAGTCAATCAACAAGGTGTAGCGATCAGCGGCGAATCAATCGTTTAAACACCATGCAACCCATTCGTTAGTAATTCAGCATCCGGATTTCTTTCGAATCAACAGCGAAATAAAGGATTGAATTCTGAGATTATCACAATAATCTCTCTCACTCTCTTTTAAATTTACTAACCATTGTTATGAGTTTTTAATGTAATTAACAATGTAAAACGATCACTTAAATTGTATTATGTAAATAGTAGGGTTTTCAAATGTTTGCAAGGTTTTCATTGGTTTTTGTTTCTGTCATATTATTATTTATGATTCATTGTATACTAGAACTAATATCTTATTTTGTATAGCAATTCAAGGCGAAAGATCATTTGCGCTTGCGTTTTATCATGACTAACAATTGCTTTTTTTTTTTCATGTAGCGATTCAAGGCAAAGATGTTTCATTGTGTTTTACAAACTAACTTTGTTTTCTTTGCAGATTTAGGGTAAGATGAGTTGGCATATACTTTGAAGTTACTCATTCATATTATTGCATATATCATTGTTGTATAACTTTGTAATATATTTTGCTAAACAAAGACGAAATATGTGAACACGTTTAAATCAGATTAACTATATGGACAACGTGTTTTTAGGCACCGTTTTAACATGATTAATACTAAAAAGATAGGTCACATTATTAGGTTAGGTAGTCTCTTGTCCATAATAGTAGACACACTGCATAGTATTTATAGGGTAGTTCGCTTTCTAAGTGCTAAAACAATGTAAGTATGTGCATTCAATATAGAATGATGCAGATGGACCTGAATAGAGAGTCGAATAAGCCCACACTACCGATTAGAAGTTCAAACATAACACGTATCGAAAGAATGCCAGATATAGGTAAAGTCATGTAGTAGTGGAAGAAGGGACGTGGGCATTCTAGCACGTCACACACACGCCTTTCAGTTAATAAGAGACGGGTCCGTTGATAAGTGTACTTCGATCCTAGGTTGAGATAGGTAGGGTCGCCATATAACGGACACTCGTGCGCGACAAACGACTACCCACGCACTTAGACATCAGGTGCGGGTATGAGCGGCTCAAGAGCTCTGACGGATCTACGAAGCAAATGAGATTGAGGAAAATGTCAGGATGCTCCAGAGACTGAGCTAGAGGGCGCGGTCCAGGCAACTAGTGGGAAGATACGCAGGTGATGTCAGTAATGTGGGTGCCTCGACAGACAAGTATAGATGCTTCAGTCAACACCATGATATCTAATTGTCATTCTGTCTAGTCACTACCTATACTGAATAGTTGTAAATTCTCCATTTAAATAAAGACACTACGCGATAAGAGAGAGTTATCACACGTAAGGCGTGGATAGACCATGCATGAGCTTTCACAGACTGATATCATTGGATGGAACCTTGTCGTAATATGGTCGGTTTTCCATGTGATCTCAGAAAGTTTAATAGATAGCGAATTTTTTACTAGTAATCGAAGTATATACACGTACACGAGAACGGATATTATGAGAATAGTGATCTGAATAAACGATCAAAGCATTGAATTATGGATCAAATGAGCACTCAGCTCAAAGAGCACAAGCAGTAAGATGATACTTACTTATGAGTGCGCTAAGCTCTAAAACATCCAGCGCTAGAATAGACGTAACTTAGACTAACAAACTTTGACTCCGAGACATACAACACTATATATAGAGCAGACGTGGAAGATCAGATGCAGGACAAAAAAGGAGTAATCTGAGTTAGGAGAGGAAAGATTCATGTCCTAGCCATTGCCGCAAAATCTAGTAACACAAAGCCAAAAAAGAGCAAATAAATACTGCTTCCTAAACTTAGAACCTGTAACCTTTTAGACACCAAGGAATATTCTATAAATCTGACAAGAGGGACTTGCATACAACGATCGAACCCAATAAGCGGAGCAGACAATCCCTGCTGAAAGAGCAAGAGAAAAAAAGATGGTCATGGCTCTCATCAACAGTGTTACACAGAAGGCACAACCTGGGAATATCCAAGAAGGACAACCTATCCTTGGTATGAAGCCTGCCTCTCATAATCAACCAGAAACAGAACCTATGCTTAGGAAGCACCATCCTGTTCCAAACCCACTTATTCCAAAAGACAACCTGAGCATCTCCAAGCAGWCTATCATAGACCCTCTTAATAGAATAAGAAGAGCCKTGGATCAGGCTAGCATCAGACAGACAAAGAACCTGTTTTGTGTGGCAAATACCCCTCCAAACCCAGCTAGCCCCTACAGGAGGACTATAAGCCAACCAATCCGAAATCTTATACACAGAATGAACCCATTGGACCCACAAGTTTTCTTTAAGCATAGCCACATGCCACACATGTTTACCCACAGCAGCCAAACACCAACACTTCAGGTGCCTAATACCTAGCCCCCCATGTTGCTTAGGCCTGCACACACTCTGCCAATCCACATTACCTCCCCTGGGACTATCAACACAACCAAACCACAAAAAGGATCTACACACTTGATTAATCCTGTTAATAACACCATCAGGAAGAATAAACAGCTGAGCCCAATAATTACAAATGCTAAGAAGCACAGCATTAGTGAGTTGCAGCCTAGCAGTAAAGGAAAGATGTCTAGAGCTCCAAGCTCTAATCCTAGAACACATCTTATTAACCAAAACATCACAATCACCAGCCTTGATCCGCTTAGAACAAATAGGCACACCAAGATARRTYAAAGGAAAACTCCCTTGCTGAAACCCAGAAAGACGAAGAATCTCAGCTCCAGTCTGATTAGAAACCCCAGCCATATAGACGGAACATTTGGTAGGACTAAACACAAGACCAGAAGTCTCAGAAAAAAGCTTCAAAGCCTGAAGGAGAAGGGACACAGAGCCAATATCACCTTTAGAAAAAAATAAGCAAATCATCAGCAAAAGCTAATGATTCAACCTAGACTTACACATAGGGTGAAACTTAACCCCGAAGACCAGCAACATAGTAAAAATCCTGGAACAATACTCAATGCACAAGTAAAGAGAAGAGGAGACATAGGGTCCCTTGCCTCAGGCCCACAAGGAACAATAAGCTTTGTAGGAGATCCATTAACAAGCAAGAATACTGAGGAGAAGTGACACACACATCACCACCTCAAAAAATGCTCAGGAAACCCTAACCCCACCATAACCATCCTCAAAAACTGCCAATAACAGTATCATAAGCCTTTTGAATACCAACTTCATGAGACACCTAGGAGATTTTGACTTGGAGTATAGCTTTCACAGGTCCTGACAAATCAAAATGTTGTGCATAATACTTCGACCCTGAAACAAAGCCCCTTGGTTGAAAGAAATAATATCAGGAAGGACCTGACACAGCTTAGAACAAATCAACTGGGAGATGCTTTATAAATGTGTAGAGCAACAGAGATAGGTCGATAATCCTTGACCGAATTCACAACCTGCATCTTTGGAACCAAGGTAATAGCAGTAACACTAACAGCCTTCACAACTTCCAGACTGGAAAAAATCTAGAATACAGCAGTAACATCACACCAACCACCTCCCAGTGGCTTTGAAAAACTACTATTAAAACCATCCAACCAGGAGATTTGTCACTGGGAATAGAAAAAAAGCTTTCTGAACATCTGCAGGAGAAAAATTCAAACTCAAGACTGATCATGGTGATCCTGGAGAAGAGGACCAAGCTGCACAACAGAAGGGTTAACAGGAGTGGGAGCAACAAGCACTCCTCCAAACAGTTCAGAATAAAATTCCACAAAAGCATCTTGAATACCTTGAAGAGACTCAACTCTCACATTTGAATATTTACCACAGAAGAGATAATTAGCTTCCTCTGCTTAATACTCCTGTAAAAAACTGCAGAATTATCATCACCATATTGCAGCCAAGAATCTTAGTTTTTGCTTCAGCTCAGACACAAGCTTGGCATGAAGGCTTGATACTGAACCCTCAAATCCTTCTCCTTAGCCTGAAAAGCAACATTCCTAGGATCTGTCCCCAGAAGCTGCTGCGTCCCCAACAAAGCCTAATTAGCATCCTCCTGATGTAAATCCGAGTGACCCAACTTAAAAGCACCCTTAAGTGCCTTCTGGTAGCTTGCAATCTTTCAAACCTGTACATGCACAACCCTTCACCTCCACCTTCCAAGCAGAAGAGACAATAGGAACAAAAGTAGCATTAAGAGTCCAATGATTAAAAACCTAAAAGGGGAAGCACCCCTGTGAATGACAGCAGGCTTAAGAATCATAGGAAAATGGTCAATAAACCTTCAGGCAAATAGAAGCTTCCATGTCAGACCACTCTCCTCCAAAGAGTATTACAAAGAACTCTATCAATTCTAGAACAAACCCTTTTGTCTCCTCCTCTTGTTGTTCCAAGTATAAAAACACCACTAGTCCTCATTTCACTTAACACAACTCCTCATACAATCCCGCATAGGAGCAATCTCATGAGTCCCAACTCTAGAACCAAGTCTTTCATTTAAAGCCTCAAAGCATTAAAATCCCCTCCCACCATCCAAGGAGCATCAATGGAATAGCAAAGGAGATAAAGACAGCCACAGAGGAGCCCTATCCCTCTATCATTGAAGGCATACACAAAGGTAGCAAAAAAACGCAGCCCCACAGCAGTAGAAATAGAACAATGAATACACTGACTAGAAGTAGCCAGGATATTCACAGTAAAACAAGTAGCCTGCCAAGCCAAAATAATTCTACCATTAACATGCTCACCATGATAGAAGTAAAGCATCCAATTAGGACATAAATTCAAAAACAACCGCCCCAAATTACCTCGCTTCACCCTTGTTTCCACCAAACAAAATAATTTCACCTGCTGAGCCGAAATAAAATGCCTTACCTCATCCTGCTTCTGGAGATTATTCAATCCCCTGACATTCCAAATATGGATTTTATCCATGAGCACTAGGGGAATGCAACCCCTAACCACTCACAACATTACTCAACACATCAGAGCTACTCCTAACCTGTTCAATTGCCTGAAGAGGTTGGAATGAGTTAGCTTGCTGCACAGGAACAGGTTTAGCAAGCATAGTAGGGGATTTGCTCCTAGTAGTAACCAGTTGAAACCCCTCACTATCAACCTGCACCCCCACCTCTCCTATGTCCCCGCTAGAAGCACCCTCACATGGCAAAGAAACCGGTTCCATTGCAGACTGGACAGCAGTGGACTTAGACTCAGAAGTCTCCTTCAGACCAACCTGCCTCCCCTCACTCYTCCTCAAACCATCCTTCTTCTGCTTGTTAATCCTCCTACGTTCCTCCTTGTTACATAGCTCAGTAGCATGACCATAACCCTTACATTTGTGGCACAAAACAGGGCGCCATTCATACTCCACACACTGTGTAATAAGCACACCTCGTTCATTCTCAAACTCAAACGAAAGAGGCAATTCCTGATCAAGAWCAACCTCAACCATCACCCTAGCAAAAGCCAGCTTCTCCTTCCTTAAAGTGATGGCATCCACCTTCACAGGCTCCCCCACCATACTAGCTAACTTCAACAAGCACTTCTCCCCCCAATACTTCAAATCTAACTTCGGAAATCGAATCCAAATAGGAACAGCCTTCACCTCATATTTCTGAATTTCCATGTCAGGATCCCATTGTTTAACAATTAAAGGCTTAGAATCAAAGAAAATATGACCACCAGCAACAGCTTGAGCACAACAATCGACAGAAGCAAACCGCACAAYAAACAACCCATGAGCAACTTCAGCTATTTTCTCAATACCCATTTTTCCCCAAATACGTTTAAAAAACCCTTCAATCACCTTAAGAGGTGGATTTGCCCCAATCACATAGCACAAAACAGCAGAACGCCAATAATCAATCTCACCAGCAACATCCGAAGAGTCAATTTTAACAGGGGACTTACCACGCATAGCCGAATCAGTTCCAGAACCAGAAGACGAGCCACCATGCTCTGTTCTAGGACCATTAGAAACACCCCCCTTCAGCACATTCAACCACTGATTCGCCTGATCAATAACACGAACACGTTCTTTCAATTCCACGTCAGACGAGACAGACGAGAAAACCGCCTCCAAAGACTCAGCACCATCCCCCACAATCGACGGATTTGGGATGTCCAGCGCAACAATGGCAGGAGGTTGCTGCACTAGTTGCTCCACAGAATGCGATTCAGCATCAATAACAGTCGATGGCAACACACCACCGTCTAACATATTACCCTTCTTCAAACCCTCAGAAATCGGCTGCAACGGTGAAATCAATTTCGAAGGAACATCAATAGTTCCACTAGGTTTAGCAGATTTAGCAGAAAAATCCGATCGAGAATGCTGTGTCACTAGGTTCGAAGCTTTAGCAGAAGAATCCGAGCTCACAATCCTCACTCTTCGAGTTTTTGCCATGGCGACCCACTCTCCTTTTAGAGAGAGAAAGAGAGAGAGAGAGAAAACGCGAAAACATAACAAGGATCCTCAAAGTTTTTTATAAACCAAATTTCAAAAGGATAAAAATTATGCCAAATTTTGGCTTAGATATTGTGAAACATTAGAACTTTGAAGTTTTCATCTCGTACTAATGTATTTTATATGCGTTAATGAAAATTAGGAATTAAAGAACATTGTGCGTATATTTTTATAAAGAAATGATACTAATTCGAATAAAATCTATAGAAGGTTTTTTTTTTGGTAAATAAAGACAATAATATTTCAAAAACCATACATTTTACACCAAAATGCTTCTAGGAAAGAGAACCCTACTAGTTAGGCTCCTCTAAACCCACAACATTAACCAAAGCTAACAACAACACCCTGCAAGTCTTACAAAATAGATCATATCGTACTCAACCACATTCGGTTCTTCTCAAAAGTAATACATTTCCCCATCAAATTACATATTTGTCTAGTAAAAAATTGAATTTGCTTAGTGATGTGATCAACTGTTGGAACTAGGCATAACCAGATAGAACTATTCCTAGCATGCCAGATATTTTAAATGGTTGTTGCAGCTGCTATTATAGTATGTGTTCTCTAAGCAGCATGTAAACCAATTCCTCTCCTCAACTAACATGTAATCTATAAAATTTTATATTTATATACAGCCTAGAGAATTTAAGTTGATTATATTATATCWTTATCAATTATAACTTTATAAGATTTTCCAGAACAATTAATAAGCAAAATTAATTTTACTTTAATTTTTATTACATGAATTTGTGTTTACAAAATTAATTTGCAATGAAATACACCCCACAAGTGAAACAAATGCATGAAACGCATATAAACAATGTTAGACATCAAACTAAAAAGTTGTTAAACGGTTTAGTAATCGAATAAAAGTAACGCATAAATCACATGCATGTAACACGTTTAGAGACTGTCAGTCATCTATAATTGTCTATACCCGCAACGACCTTGCAACGACAAAATTCGTTGCCAAACCTATTTATTGCAACGAATTTTGACTTTTAGCAATGACTTTAGTCTTTGCTAAAAACAGGTATTGTTATAGTGTAATTATAATAAAAAAACCACCAAAGTGAATCTCGCCAAGTATACTATCATGCCGATAAAATTTTCACGTTGTCTTGCGGCACATCTTAGATAAACCTCTTATATATTTATTATTTAAATAATATTCTCTCCGTTTTTATTTATTTGCACCATATACCATAAATGGATGTATCAAATTAGTTGCACCATTTTTATTTTAAGCATGTAAACAAACATTTAATAACATACTCTTAAATTGAATAAAAAAGATCCTTGAATCAAATTTATTATCCTTCTTAGTTTCAATTTCATCCATACAAATATTTACTCACTTGCAACTTTCAATTAAATTTTCCCCAACTTGCACATAACTCCACTATTATCCGCACCAGTGCAAGTAAAAAAGGACAAAGGAGTAATAATAATAATAATAATAATAATAATAATAATAATAATAATAATAATAATAATAATAATAATAATAATAAATAACTTCACATTATCCGCACATAATGCAGCGCTCACATCTTTAGTCGGATAGGCTTCGCTATTGCTAGAGGAGTGGGGGCCAAGATTGTATCTTGCTCCCTCCAACTTCTTGTAGACACTGTCCTTTTTGTTTGTAACGCTTACCACGTTTTGGTTTTTAATAATATTAATATAATAATAATAATAATAATAAAATAATAATAAAATAATAATAAAAAATATAAATAATCAAAATAATAATAATAGTGATGATGAAATGATGATGATGATGATGAGAGAGATATGGATGGATGATGGTGAGATAATGAATGAATGATGATGACTGATAACCTATAAAATGATAACTAGATTAATACTGTGTGGTTACACGATTTATATAATATACTCCGTAATTTTTTTTTCAAAAACAAAAATTAAAGATAACATTACAATTTACAACAAAATASGTAACAGTACCATAAATTTCAAATTTCAACTTCTAAATGTGATTGTTATTTTGCAACACATAGGTACTGAATATTTAACGTTAATCAATTTGTAACAATACGCATATTCGCCTAATAAAATCTTGTTATTGTAAAACAACCAAATGGTCTTGAACGGGAAAAAAAAACCATATGATTGCAATTTAATTATGAGTAAACTTTAAATAACTGTAATTAGGGGGAAATTTTGTTGTGTCTCTAAATTTAAAATTAACTACATTAGTGGATTTCGCTGCTTAAGTGAMTTATGTAAGAAATGGTACATATTATCTGTGGTCTACTTCGTTCTATAGAAATAACTTATATTGTTTTGTTTGGCTTGAATCGTCTTGCATGCCGCAGTGTCGAATTTAGAAATTTAAGTATAATAAGGATGAGAGCAACAATAATATAATTAGATAATTTCCAATCATATGCTAGGTATTAAAATATTGTTTATATTACATGAATTAAAACTTGATTTAAAAAATAAAAGTATTCAAAATTTAGAGTTAAATATTAACTTTCCGTAGCAAATTATTAACTTATAAGCAGTATTAATATTTTTTTCATTTTTATTCAATCATTAAATAAGGGGAGTCGAGAGGGAAATGTGGAAAGGAAAAATAGATTGGTGGGGATTGCTTTACTAATTCTTATAGATTTTAGATTATTTAATTTAATAGTCTTTAACATTGTCTTAAACAAGTTTTCGACTTGTACAAACCTACAAAAGTGATTACAAAAATTTACACATATTTAAGTAAAATATTAATTTTCTTATAGTTACAAATTGAAAGATTAACATAAAAATAATGCCCACAAAATTTTATACAATGAAAATATGAAGTTGACAAATGTTGTATTTTCTCTTTTAAATTCCACAAAATTGGGAAAAATAAATATCATATGTGAAGGAAAATAAAGTAAATACCGAGGTGTCGRGCACCTAAGCCATTGATCATGAATTTTTTTTTATAATCAGAGTATAACAACTCGTGGCACAAAAGCATTTAAAACGTGTAGAGTTGTAGACAATAGGTGTTATTAAATTTATAAAGTATGTAAAAGATTTGTAATTAAATGTCGTATGAAACAAATTCATTTGGTACGTGAGACAAATGCATACAATGTCTATAGACAAAAGTGTTCGTTAAATGTATAAGATAGTTGTTTAGTTCATGAAATCTCACATGGATTTCCTCCTCAAAATTGATGGAGAGAAGATTAAATTAGAAATCTCACATGGATTTCCTCCTCAAAATTGATGGAGAGAAGATTAAATTAAAATAAAGTCTCAATGTAGTTGAGAAGTACAACATAACAAGAACTCCACCTGTTTCTTTTTACTCGCTACATTTTATTTTTAACTAGTTTCACTAAACTTTTTCAAATAAATTTAACTTGAAATGTGAATATAAAAAAAAACCTTTAAAACAATATTTTGAGAAGATACAAATCAAGACGAATCAAATAAAATCTAAAGGGACTCTTTATTTATTTAGGTGTATAAAACAGTCCATGTGCAGCCATTTGAAATAACCTTTAAAAATTAGTTTCGAAAACTATTACTTAGTTTTTTATTTGTTAACCACTACCTAAATTGGTTTCTAGGGATGAACATTATTTTTTCCAGAAGTAGTTATACTAGACAACGTTTTGAGGTATCTATTTCTTCCCTAAAAGAATAAATATTGAAGTCAAAATTTACAAACATTTATTGCATGGGCTAAAGACCTGTCACGCTTGGTGTGCATCGTTTGCTTGCCAAAATTAAATAGTTCGGTCAAGTTTTTAGTGGGACAGTTTCGCCTTGACAAGATCAAATTTGAGGTTTTATTATCATTTTTACTCGTCTTGTCTAATCATATTAATATAAAGACCTAACCTTTTAGGTATATAAAATAGTCCATGTTCAACCATTTGAAACAGTCTAAATAGGCCGATACAAATAAATTTGCTTTTGACGTGATTGTAGAAACTTACGTTGAACCTTAGCTTACCTTAACATGAATGATAATTTCACAAAACAAGACAATATATGTAATCGTTAAATAATAATAAAATGAAAATGGTTAAAAATTATTTACTCGTTGAATACATGCACACTTCGCGTAACATTCTGATAAGGGTAATCAAAGTCACGCAACTCGTGACAGAAAAACATTTAAAACTTGTAGAGTTGTAGATGATGCTAGTTATTAAAGTTATAAAATATTTAAAAGTATTGTAGTTAAATATCGTATGAAACAAATTCATTCGTTACCCGAGATAATTGTGTGCAATGTGTATAGACAAAAGTGTCCACTAAATTTATAAGATAGTTGTTTAGCTCATGAAATCTCGCATGGATTTCCTCCTCAAAATTGATGGAGATAAGATTAAATTAAAATAAATTATTAATGTAGTTGAATAGTATAGCCTAGCTAACAAGTACTTCGCTCGTTTCTTTTTGCTTGCTGCATTTTATTTCTAACTAGTTTCATAAAATTATTTCAAATAATTTTGACTTAAAATGTGAATATTAAAAAACCTGTAAAACAATATTTTTGAGAAGATACAAATCGAGACACGTCATATAAAAATCTAACATGTCTTTTTATTTATTTAGGTGCATAACACAATCCATGTGCAACCATTTGAAATAAC
The DNA here is from genome assembly GCA_008642245.1 of Bassia scoparia. Lineage (NCBI taxonomy): Eukaryota > Viridiplantae > Streptophyta > Magnoliopsida > Caryophyllales > Amaranthaceae > Bassia > Bassia scoparia. The sequence continues at coordinate 136,996 of SNQN01000229.1, read as the reverse complement.
ATTTAAAGGCTAGTTTGTTTTAAAAAAAAATGAAATCCTTCATGGATTTCCTCAAAATTTAAGGACATAATTACAAATTGAAATAAATTAATAAGATAGTGGAAAAAACAACATAACAAGTATTTCATGTTGGTATATTAGATTTTTCACTACTTTCATGAAAAAATTCAAATAAGCATAACTTGAATTGTTATTTCAACAAAATACAAACAGAGACGTATCAAACAAAGTGCCAAATAAATATTTCACTATTTAGGTGTTTAGAAACGGTCCATATGTTAAATGATAATTTCCCTATTTAGGTGTATAGAACCAGTCCATGTGCAGTGAATTGAAATAATTTATAAGGACTAATATTCTCGAACTCTTAAAACTGTGCATGGATTTGTTCAAAATCTATAGTGAAAAGTTAAAATTATGATAGTAAAGTATTTTTGTGACTTAAATAACCTTTGTCACATCAACTTGCAAAAAACTACATTACTTACAAAATGTTGTCAAAAGCTATCTTAAATYGATTTTTTATTTTGTTAACCACTACCATAATTTGTTTTGAGTCATTAACATTATTTTTTCTTCAATAAGTATACGAGACAAGGTTTTGAGGTATTACTTTTTTCCCTAAAAAATAAAATTTAAGGTTAAATATTAAAAACATTAATTGCATTGGCTCCGTTTTAAGATTTGTCACACTTGGAATGCACCGTTTGCATGCCAAAAAAAATGGTTCGGTCAAGGTTTTAGTTGCACACTTTTTCCTTGAAAGGCTCAAATTTAACGTTGGATTTTTATTTTTACTCATCTTGTCTAATCATTTTAATATAACAACCTCACAAGTATTCAACTCGTCACCTTTTAGGTGTATAATTAAAAAGTCCATGTGCAACCATTTGAAACTGTCTACATGGGTCGATGTGAATAAATTTGCTTTTGAAGTGATTGTAGACACTTACTCATGACCTTAGCTTGCCTTAACGCGAATGATAATATCACACAACAACAAAATACATGTAATCGTTAAATAACAATCAAATTAAAATGGTAAAAAATTATTTACCTATTGAATTGATGCACACTGCACTTAACATTCTGATAAGGGTAATCAAAGTCGRGCAACTCGTGGCACAAAAGCATTTAAAACGTYTAGACGATGCTAGWTATTAAACTTATAAAATATTTAAATGTTTTGTTATTAAATGTCATTTGAAACGAATTCAGTCGGTACCCGAGACAAATGCATGCAATGTGTATAGACAAAAGTGTTCATTAAAAGTATAAGATAGTTGTTTAGCTCATTGAAACTAGCATGGATATCCTCCTCAATGTAGGTTAGAAGTAAAGCCAAACAAMTACTCCACCCGTTTCTTTTTACTCTCTATATTTTAATTTTAACWAGTTTCACGAAACTATTWCAAATAATTTTTACTTGAAACATGAATGTGAAAAWAAKCCGTTAAAWCAATATTTRCYAGTAYATACAAATCGACACGAATCAAATAAATTCTAACTTGACTTTCGATTTATTTAATAGGTGTATAAAATATTCCATGTGCAGCAATTTGAAATAACCTTTAAAAACTAGTGTGCTTTAAAAATGAAATCCTTCATGAATTTCCTCAAAATTTAACGACATATGCACAAATTGAAATATTTTAATAAGGTAGTTCAAAAAATATCCTAACAAATATTTCATGTYTCTCCTTTTAGTTGTCATATTCGATTTTTCACTACTTTTATGACACAATTCAAATAAGCAAAACTTGAATTATTATTTTAACAAAATACAAACAAAACCGAACCAAATAAAGTGTCAAATGAATACTTCACTATTTAGGTGTATAGAAACATTCCAAGTGTCAAATGACTATTGCACTATTTAAGTGTATAAAACCAGTCCATGTGTAGTGAATTGAAATAGTTTATTAGGACTAATATTATCTTACACATAAAATCGTGCATGCATTTGCTCAAAATCTATGGTGAAAAGTGAAAATTATGATAATAAAGMGTTTTTGTGACWTAAATAAACTTTTTCACATCACTTTGCAAGAAACTACCMTAATTACAAYATGTTGTCGWAAACTACCTTAKTTAGCTTTTTATTTGTTYACCACTACCTTAWTTGGCTTTTAAGCATTAACATTGTTTTTTCGACAATAGTTATACTAGAAAAGGTTTTGAGGTATCATGTTTTTCCCTAWAAAGAATAATATTTAACGTCAAAATTTATAAATATTTATTGCATTGGCTCCGTTTTTGTGTTAAAGCTTTGACACGCTTCGTGTTTGCATGCTAAAAAATTAGTTTGGRCAAGATTTTAGTGGGACAYTTTGGCCTTGAAAAGATCAAATTCAATGTTGGATTATATTTTTTACTCATCTTGTCTAATCTTATTAATATAGAAACCTAACAAGTATTCTTCTCGTCACCTTTTAGGAGTATAAAATAGTCTATGTGCAACCATTTGAAACAGTTTATGTGGGCCAATATGAATAAATTTGCTTTTGATTTGATTGTAGACACTTGCGTTTGAACTTAGCTTMCCTTAGCYCAAATGATAATCACACACAACATCAAAATACGTTTAATRGTAAAATAACAATCAAATGAAAAAGGTAAAAAATTATTTACTCGTTGAAATCATGCACACTTCACATAACATTATGACAAGGGTAATCAAAGTCACGAAACTRGTGGCACAAAAACATTTAAAACTTGTAGACGATTCTAGTTAATAAACTTATAAAATATTTAAAAGTTTTGTAATTAAATTTTGTATGAAACAAATTCATTGGGTASCCGAGTCAAATGCATYRAATGTGCATAGACAAAAGTGTTCTTTAAATGTATGAGATAGTTGTTAGCTCATGAAATCTCGCATGGATTTCCTCATTAAAAT
>SNQN01000229.1:107717-134087 GCA_008642245.1 Bassia scoparia | reverse complement strand
AYYWTWWWWTWAAAAWAAATTCTTAATGTAGTTGAGAAATACGTACWACCTAACAAGTACTCCGCCCGTTTCTTTTTCATTGCTACATTTTATTTTTAACTAGTTTCACGAAACTATTTAAAATAATTTTGACTTGAAATGTGATTATTAAAAAAACCTTTAAAACAATATTTTGAGAGGATACAAATCGAGACGAATCAGATAAAATTTAACATGACTTTTTATTTATTTAGTTGTATTAAACTCTCCATAAGTCACCATTTGATATAACCATTAAAGGCTAGTGTGCTTTAAAAATGAAATCCTTCATGGATTTCCTAAAATTTTAAGGACACAAGTACAAATTGAAATAAATTAATAAGGACATAAGTGTTTCATGTAGCTTCTTTTAGTTGATATATTGAATTTCTCACTAGTTTCTTGACACATTTCAAATAAGCATATCTTGAATTGTTATTTTTAAAAAATACAAACAGAGACGAATCAAATTAAGTMTCAAATGACTATTTCACTATTTAGGTGCATTGAACCAATCCACGTGCAGTCAATTGAAATAGTCTATGAGGACTAATATACTCTAACTCATAAAATCGTACATGGATTGCCTAAAAACCTATAGTGAAAAGCTAAAATTATGGTAGTAAAGAGTTTTTTTTTACTTTATTCACCTTTGTCACATCACTTTGCCAAAAACTACCTAACTTATAAAATGTTGTCGAAAACTACCTTCATTAGCTTTTTATGTGTTAGTCACTACCTTAATTTGTTTTTAGGCATTAACATTGTTTTTTCGACAATAGTTATACTAGACAAGGTTTTGAGGTGTCAGTTTTTTCTCAAAAAGAATTAAATTTGAGGTCAAATTTACAAACATTTATTGCATTGGTTCCATTTTGTGTCAAAAATTTGTCACGCTTGGTGTACACCGTTTCCATGCCAAAATAAAATATTGGGGWCAAGCTTTTAGTCGGATAGTTTTGCCTTGTAAAGTTCAAATTGAGGTTTGATTATCTTTTTTACTCGTCTTGTCTAATCATATTAAGAAAACAACCTTACAAGTACTCTACTCGTCACATTTTTAGTGTATAAAATAGTCCATTTGCAATCATTTGAAACAATCTACGTGGGTCGATATGAATAAATTTTCWTTACATCTGATTCTAGAAACTTGTGTTTGAATGCCCTTTGTTACAAGGTGGCATGGAGCACTTGTTCTCGTGCTTCCTCTGGGCGTTTGAATGCCCTTTGTTACATCTTGCATGTATGTGCATGGCGAGACGAGGTGRCTTACTGTATGGCCAACTTCATGCCTTAGTCAACGAGACCTCTTTATTAAGCGTGAGCTTGTAACCATCATATTTAGATGATAAATCAAAGGGCGCGTATATGCATAATAGACTTGTACTTAGCTAATTTTGTCGGTATGAGTATGTACAAAAGCCGACGCCCTTTGGGGCGTCCAGATGCATAAGTAGCGACTTCAAATTCGTGTGGGCGTTTAGATCCCATCTCAATTGTGTCATTTATTAAGTGTATTTACACTTAACCAATTGGCTCGATGTATTCCAACATACTTGCATCCAAACGCCTAATAGGTGGGACTAATGAGCCCTATGTATTGAGAGGCGTCGAGATGRAACATTCATTATACTTAGTGAATTTCAGCAATACTTGCATCCAAACGCCCAATAGGTGGGGGCTAATGAGCCCCATGTATTGAGAGGCGTTTGGACGCAATACAATTTAACAACACTTGCATCCAAACGTCCAATAGGTGGGGGCTAATGAGCCCCATGTATTGAGAGGCGCCTATGTGCAAATTGAGGTGTAATTATTCCTTTTGAATTGTTGACTCACGCCCATGAAAAATGAGGCCTTTTGATCTTTTATACTTGTGAATTTTCGATGAAACTTGACTTAGGTTGACTGTTGGTTCTGACTTATCACGTACTTCTCACGTGACCTTGTCTCCAAAATCTCGAAAAGACAAAAAAAAAGGCGATGAACTGTAATGGCCCATTAAGCTTAAAAAGCCCATTTGAGACTTACTTTCAATAAATGAGAAGAGAGAGAATTCATTTCCTCATTTACTCACTTCATCTACCCAACTTTCTCTTTCAAGAATCTCCTTTCTCTTTCTAAAATCTCCAAAAAATCGCCTCAAAATCGCCTTAGCATTTCCAAAATTGGGCGTCTAGAGTCCCAAACTTAGTGGAAAATCCAAATTTTTGGAGCTGTCTCTCTTAAGGCGCGACCTTACAGTTCATTTCTTCCATCCTCCATAGGGCGGCTAGTAGCAGTTTTATTTCGTATTCTCAGCTTCATTGGAGAGGGCGTCTGTACGTAGTACATTTAAGGTATGCTCTAACACTTAGTTGTTTTCTTTTGTCTTTAATAAAGTGCGTCTAGACTATGCCCCAAATAAATAATGTCCTCATCAGACGACTCGTCGTCGTTCCCTTTCGGCCCTTTCTCAAGGGAGATAGTTGTCGGGGGGCGTGTGTTGGTCTCYGTATGTGACGGGGAGCCTTCGGCGCCCCCGCCTGAGGCTGTCCCTTTGGAAGACACCCTTCCAGATGAAGTGTCTTTGGGCGAGGACGTTCCTTCGTCACATCTAGATGCTGGATTTGTAGCTTTTCATAAGGATGATCCGCTTTATGAACATCGACGTTTGGACAGATTTTTCATGACGATGAAGACGGGTGCATCCACCTCTCAAACGGCGCCGCATCCACCGCCACCAGACCGGGGGATCCATAACCATTACATTACTGCCCACTTTAGGGGCGTAGCCGATAGGAACCACGATTTTTATTCGGTAAGATACCACTTAAAACCCAACTTTTCCACTTATACACTTGGGGTTAGGCGTACAGTAGTAAATCCTTCTCCAGGCCATCTAGCCATGTACATAGATTACCTTCAGGCCGGCTTAAGGTTTCCTTTTCATCCCTTTCTTGTAACGATTTTGAACAAGTACAAATTAACCATTTCTTAGTTAATGCCTAATTCCGTCGTGACCATTCTAGCCTTCATTGCCATGTGCAAGATTTTCGAGCTTGAGCCAACCTTGACCTTATTCTGCAACCTCTTCAAGCTCGTGTCTGTCCGTGGAAACAACTATGGGCTTGGCTGGTACAACTTCTACACACGCCCTTCGTATAGGGTCGTGGAGCAATTAAGGTCAAACCAAAAGGCGTTTAGGGGAGAGTTCATAATGGTCGGCTGCAATGAGAATTGGACGGTTAAAAGGAAGCCTTATAGCAGGGGCGTCAGAATATAGTTGAATTCTGATGTTCCCGTCATGAATGAGGTCGAAGGGGCGACAGCTGTCTACTTTCAACAGGCAAGGCTGCGCTGTTTAGGCGGCGGACCTGAAGGCGTGACTGGTCACTAGCTGCCAACAAGGATGGACCTCAACAACGAGTTCTTCCTTTCGTATGTGGGGCTTAGTCCAGCTCACGACCCTGGTATGATTGAGTCTTGTGTGCGTTTTGAGTATGTGTCTTATTGTATGTATTTGAGCATGTGTCTTATTGGGCGTCTAACTGCTTCTCATTTCAGTTTTCTGCAAGTCCAAGCTACTACCAGAGACCGTCAAAGCCATGGATAAGTCATCTTTGGAGTACACCATGATGCTCGCCGAGCTCACCGGTGGAGAAATGAACAATCCTCTGCCGCCTCCCGTAAGTCTTATTCCTTGTCTTTTATATTGTTGAAAACTTTGCATGTGTCTAACTTAAAGTTATTGCAGAACCCACGACACACCCCTGTGGCCATGAACGCTCCCGTCCATGACGAGGGTGAGCAAGCCGACCCAAGTGTGGACGTCGGAGGGGATCCCTTCGGTGACCATGAACCCGTCGAACCATCGATGTTCGACGAGACACAAGGAGGCGAGACCCAACAGGCAGGCGGGCAGGCGTTGGACTATGTTGACTCTGATGACACCAATGATGATGATAACGATGATGATGATGACGAAGATGAAGGGGATGACCAGCATCCCGGGGACYGCGCCCTGGCGGGCGATCATGAGAGACACTCTCCAGAGGGCGACCAACCGCAATTYGAGAATTCTCCACCGTCTCCTGACCCTACCGTCACCCTATACCCCCACCTTTCCATGAGGCAGAAGGAAAGGCGGGTGACAAGGGGCATGAAGAACATCTTGACTCCTCATGAGGAGAAGACGTACAGGAATGAGGGGTCGCCGATGATAGATGCGGCCAGGGATCTTTGGATTGAGGTATTTATAGGGCGCTTGGTGTCATTATTTAGATTTCCCACTCTACGTTTTCTAACTTTTGTTTGCTTGTTGCAGTTCTCTGGGCGCTTTGAAGCGATCAACAGGGAGCTTGACGAGACCATGAAGCAGTACAATGACATGCTCAAGGACCTTAAGAAGGTCGAGCAGAAGCTTGAGGATGAGAAGAAGGCTCATGGTCTCTMAAAAGCTGTTGTGGACACCCTRAAGACTAACCACAAAACCGAAGTGGATGCCCTCAACAAGAGGCTGGAAGATTCTGCCACCATGGTTAGAAACCTTGAGCAGGATCTTATGGCTGCCAACGAGTTCGTTYCTCGGTTAAATGGGGCTCTTGAGCAGTCAAAAGCAGAAGCTCTCCGACGCCCTGGTTGATAAGGAGAAGCTGGAGAGTCAACTGAAGGAGGGCGCTGCTGGCTGGTTTGAGCAATAAAGGCAGTCCCAGGCCGGCCACGTCTATACTAGCAACATTGCTAACCAGGCTAAGGCCAAGAGCGTTGCCGCCCTACATGAGAAATATAAGACCGTCTTGGGCGCTCTGCTCCCAGAGAAAGATGTTGAAGTCATGACTACCGTCCAAGAAGATCTAGCTCGTGAGAAAAGAGTCAAGATGGAGGCCCTCAAGAAATAGCTTAAGGCGGAACAAGAGGCGGCGGCTGCAGCTGCTTTAAAGAAGCAACATGATGCCTTGGCTAAGGCGGCTGAGCTGAAGAAGGTCGAAGTTGGAAAGGGAGAGGCTATTTATGAAAAGCGCTCAAAGAAGCCGAATGACAAGGGTCAAGCCAAAACCTCTCAAGGAGTGGCCGACCTTGGAAATCTAGAGGGCGTCCAGCACCAGTCGGCTCTTGAAGGGGAGCCGAAAAGGCAGAAGACCTCCCACTCTTCAAAGGGTAAGCAGTCCTCCCATGCCTCGGGCGTCTCCCAAGCTCGTTAGAAGTGATCTCCCACTCCTGTCCTTAGGCATCTCCTTTCAGTTCTTTATTGTCTTTCATCATCATCTATGTAATAATTTAAATTTCATTTTTTGTCTTTGTATTTTGGATTATCATTGTTGTAACTGAATTCAGCCTACGTATGGGCATTTGTTGACAATATATATTATCTACGAATTTGCAATTACAACACTTGCAAAATTTTTTGCCCAAATGTTTGTCTTTCATTTCATTAACTTGCTTTGTTTATAATGATGTGATTGACATGCCACAACTTACTAGCACACAATGCACATAAAGATTCCCCTATGACATCATTGTTAATAAAAACCGTAAATAAAGACAAAATGACTAACTATGAAAGACTTAGCTTATGGGCATGGGCGTTTACTATACTCAGACGTAGTACTTGCGCAAGTTGTCAGCGTTCCAGGGCCTAGCGAGGGCGTTGCCATTTGAGTCCTCAAGGCGATAGGTGTCAGGTCTCACTTCTTCATTGACTTTGTACGGGCCTTCCCAGTTGGGCGTCAGCTTMCCCATGCGTAGATCTCTCCCCGTTAATTCCAACTTCCTCAAAACCCAATCACCTTTTGCCAGTGGGCGTGACTTCACTCCACTGTTGAAGTATCGAGTGATCTTTTGCTTGTAGGCGATAGATTTTAGTAGGGCGTTTCCCCTGGTTTCTGGCAACAAGTCCAGGTCGATGCGTTTCTGCTCTTCATTGGAATCATGGTCATAGTAGCTGACTCTGAGCGACGGAATGCCTACTTCGACTGGAAGGACGGCCTCGCTACCATATATGAGGGAAAAAGGAGAAATGTCTAGTTGATTCCTTGACCYTTMTCCGAGTTGACCAAAGGACGTCAGGTAACTCGTCAATCCATGACCCTTTCGCCCCCTCAAGCTTAGTCTTGATTCCTTTGAGTGTCACCTTGTTGGCGGCCTCTGCTTGGCCATTGCTTTGGGGGCGATTGACTGCAGTGAACCTTGTCTGAATCCCAAACTACTCACAGTACTTCTTGGTTAAGGCGCTTTCAAACTGTCTTCCGTTGTCTGAGATCAAGACTCTAGGAACGCCGAATCTGGTGATAATGTTTTTCCATATGAACTGTTGGATTTGGCATTCAGTCACAGTGTCTAGTGCCTCTGTCTCTACCCACTTTGTGAAATAGTCYACAACAACGAATAAGAACTTTCTCCGACCAGTGGCGGGCGGGAAGGGACCAAGTAAGTCCATTTCCCACTTGTCAAAAGGTAGAGTAGGGAGAATGGCAGACAGGTTCGATGCTGGCAGTCTGGGAATATCACCGTTGACTTGACATTGGGGGCATTTGGTCACTAGGTCTTGGGCGTCCTGCTTCACTGTGGGACAGTAATATCCCGCACGTAACACCTTGCCTGCCAACGTCCTTAAGCCTTGATGGCTTCCATAGTCGCCCATGTGAACCTCCCTTAAAATGTAGTCACCCTCGTCAAGCGTGACACATCTCAGCAATGGGTGAGTATAAGACTTCTTAAACAGCTTGTCGTCATGCCTTAGGAACCACTTAGCTTGCCTTTTCACGCGTTCGGCCTGCTTGTCATCGGCTACAAGTTCGTCGTCCTTCAAATACTTGATAATTATGTCCATCCAAGTGTCTGTCCGATCTAAAACCATTGTAGACTCATTGATGCTTGGTTCCTTGAGAACCACCTAGATAATTGTCCGAGGCGTGGAATTCTCGGCTGAACTAGCAAGGCGGGAAAGAGCGTCCGCCTCCTGATTTTCGGACCTTGGTATGTGCTGAATGACAAAGTGACAAAACTGGCACTTTAGAGCCTCAACTTTGCCCAAATACATCTTCATCTCATCTTCCTTGGCCTCGTAGTCGCCCGAGACCTGTTCGACTATCAGCTGGGAATCCGAGCTCACTATGACATTTCTAGCGCCTGCAGCTAGGCTCATTTTCATTCCAAGTAACAGGGCTTCATACTCCGCTTCATTGTTCGAGGCCGTGAGGGAGAACTTTACAGCATATTCCAGGCGGTCAGCAACATCAGTCTTGATCWGAATCCCTGCGCCGCTCCCACCTTTTGGCGACGAGCCATCAACAAACAACTCCTAAGGCTTGTCCGTCTCTGCCATTGGGCGGTTGGTGCATTCAACAATGAAGTCCTCAAGGGCTTGAGCCTTAATCGCTTTCCTTGGTTCAAATTCCAATTCGTAGTTCGAGAGTTGGTTTGCCCATTCAATCATGCGGTTAGAATGATTTCTTRCTTTAAAAAATTTTCTAATTGGTTGTCCTGTGAGCACTGTGATGGGGTGGGCGTGAAAGTAAGACTTTAACTTCCTGCTCGCAATCACAAGGGCGAACACTAGCTTTTCAATCATAGAATACCTTGTCTCCACCCCCGTGAGCGCATGGCTGACAAAGTAAACCGGGTGTAGGGTCTTCTCCCTCTCGGCTACCAGGACGGCTCTGGTAGCATGTTCAGAAACAACCAAGTATATGAATAAAGGCTCTTTGGGTAAGGGCGAGACCAACTTGGGGAGGGTTGTGAGATGTTGTTTGAGCTGTTGGAAGGTGGCTTCTACTTTGTCGTCCCACTTAAAGGATGACCGTTTTAGCGTGCGAAAGAAGGCCAGGCTCTTGTCCGTCGACCTCGAAAGGAAGCGGCCAAGTGCTGCCATGCAGCCGGTCAGGCGCTGGACCTCTTTCACATTTCTGGGCGAGTGCATGTTAAGGACGGCTTGTATTTTGTCCGGATTAGCCTCAATTCCTCTCTCGTCAACAAGGAAACCAAGGCATTTGCCCCCTTTGACGCCAAAAACACACTTCTTTGSGTTGAGGCGCATGCCATATTTCCTTAAGGAAGAGAGGGTCTCCCTCAGGTTCGTCACATGTTCAGTTTCTTGTTTGCTTTTCACGATCATGTCATCTACATAAATCTCCACATTACGTCCTATTTGCTTTTGAAAAATCTTATCGACCAGCCTCTAATAGGTGGCGCTAGCGTTCTTTAGCCCAAAAGGCATCACCTTGTAGCAGTAGATGCCCCCATTGGTAATGAAGGCGGTATGCGGCTGGTCTTCTTCTGCCATTGGAATTTGGTGGTAGCCGGCGTTTATGTCCATAAAGATGAATAGGGCGTGTCCTTCCGTGGAGTCCACCAGTTTGTCAATATTTGGGAGAGGGTAGTCATCTTTAGGACAAGCTTTGTTCAAGTCCGTAAAGTCCACACACATCCGCCACGTCCCATTSGGCTTACGGACTAACACCACGTTAGCCAGCCAATTAGTGTATTGACACTCCTTGATGTACCCYGCGTTTAGTAACTTTTGAACTTCAGCTGCCGCCGCCTGGCAGCGCTCTTGGCCTTGATGCCGTAATTTCTGCTTGACTGGCTTATGTCCCTCTTTGAGACTCAGCCTATGGACCATCACCTCTGGGGCGATGCTTGGCATCTCTACTGGAGCAAACGCAAAGACGTCCTTGAATTCCATCAAAACTTCAATAATTTCATCTTTCAATTCTGGGTTTAAATTAGCCCCAACTTTGGTGGTATGTTCTGGGTCGTCATCAATCAWCACATCCTCATGGTTTTCTGCAGGGCGTGGGCGGGCATATCTCTTGGGGTTATCACTCAGATATACACCCATGGGCGTCTTCGTGCTCTCWATTTCCATGGGGTCTTCAGCTTTTGCCTTTCTTTTCTCCCCTACCCCTGATGGTTGGGTGTAAGTACGTAGGCTATTCACATAGCATTCACGAGCAGACTTCTGATCCKCGTAGAGTTTTCCCACCGTGCCGTTGTCCGTTTCATATTGCAGCAGAAGTTGATATGTTGAGATCGCAGCTTTAACCRTATTCAGGAGAGGGCGTTCAATAATGACGTTGTAGGGAAGGCGAATATCAACAACTATGAACTCAACCATGAGGCTTCTACCATCRTTTTTCTCTCCAAGGCGTACGGGGAGCTTCACCGTACCCTCGGGCAGCACATTCTGTCCTCCGAAGCCGACCAACGGTTGTGACAAGGGCTTGAGCTCGTAGGGGTCACACTTCAACTTTTTGAGACATTTCAAAGTAATTATGTCGGATGAGCTTCCTGAGTCCACCAACACCCTCTTGACTCTGACATTTGCTATCTTTAAGTCGACGACAAGAGGATCGTCATGCGGTACATTTACCGGGCGTGACGATCGGCTATCGAAGACCATGGTTGGGCAAGAGTGTGGGTCGTCTCGCAACACCTCCAAGACCTGGCGACTGAGTTCGGAAAGATGTGTTTTCCGGCCTCAGTTGCTGGGACCGCCAAACGCTAGTCCGCCAACAATTACGCCTATTACATGGTCCGTCTCGTCGCTGGCAGTTGGCTTTGGGCGCGACATCTCCCTAGGTTTGTTCTTCAAATATTTGTTCAACTTTCCTTCATCCGCTTACTTATCTAGGGCCCTTTTCTGTTCTCTACAATTTTTTGTTGTGTGACCACATTCTTGATGAAATTCGCACCACAAGTTCTTATTCCTCCTGTTTGGGGTTCCTTGTACTAGGTCAGACTTCGGCAACATGTCCTTGTTTTTAATGTCCAGATAAATCTCACGTCTATTCACGTTGTAGTTTGGGTCATTTCCATCATCTCTCTTCTTGAAGGTATTGCCTTCATTCTTGTCATTATTATTATTTTCCTTGCGTCCATCATTCTTTCTTTTTCCATTCCCATTTCCATTACCTTTCTTAGGGGAGCTGGATCCTCCCATGTTGTTGATCTCATGGGCGCGTATATACCTTTGGGCGAGTTCCATGGCGCCTGTATAGGTTTTGATGTCCTATAACAACAGGTCCTGATTAATCCTTGATGGCCTGAGGCCGGCCAYGAGAGAAGTGAACGCCATTGAATCCTCCAAATTAGCGATTTTCAACGACTCTACACTAAACCGCCTAATGTACTCACCCAAGTTTTCTTCATCCTTTTGTTTACAACTTAACAAGCAAAGGTTTGTCTTCTTATGGCGTTTGCCAGCAAAGAAGTGTTGTTTGAATAAAATCTCAATAATTGAAAATTTTGTAACAGAACCAGCAGGAAGTTCACTAAACCAAGTGAGAGCCATACCTTTAAGAGTAGTGGGAAAGTACTTGCACCATGACGCCTCACTCTCCGTCTAAACGGCCATCTGAGTCTTATAGGACGCCAGATGTTCCTCCGGATCTGTGGTCCCATCGAAGGGGTTGATGGACGGTATCCTACCTTCCTTGGGTCTTGGGCGTCCAGGATATCCCTGCTGAAGGGCGTTCTGTGGCTTAACATGGAGCTGCCCAAAACGTTCTCGCCCACCACTCCGCCTGTGCGTTAGGACACATATCCTCGCCTTCAGAGTGATCCCTGCGAGAACGAGTCCTGTGGGTGCGACTCTTGTCTTCTAGGAATCGTGATCTGTGAGTGGACTCCCTTTTAGGCGACTSCCTCCTAGTGGCATGAGAGAGCGGGCGTTCATGCCGAGGACTGCGGCAAGGAGACCGATCTTGTCTGGAGGCGTGCCTCTGAGATAGGGTGTGCCTTGGGCTTTCCTCACGCCTAGGACTATGGCGAGGGGAGCGGTGAGAGCGAACTGGAGAGAGGCGTCGGACTGGGGAGGCATGGTACCCAGAACGAGCCTGACTCTCTCTTATGGAATTCAAGATGTCCCTGGCGTCCAAGGCACCCTCTCTGAGGCGCCTCTCCTCAATGATGCAGCGGGCAACATTAGGATTAGGGGCCTCACGAGGACGGGAGTTCACTTCTTCTCTGTGAGTCGTCGCACGGCTCACACTCTCTGACTCGGATGAGGGGACAAAAAATACAAATGGGCCTTCTGTGCGCGMCCTTGGGGTGTCTAGGACATGTAGAGTGGCATCCACTAAGGGTTGCTGGTGTTGAGGCTGCCCTTGGACGGGAGGGAGCCTTGTGTCGATGAGCTCCATTAGGGCGTTCATTCGACGGTCAAGTCGGCCCTGGAAGCGATTAGTGACAGCGTTAAGGTCCTGGACCGTGACAAACTCTGGGCGTCCAGGTTCGGGGCGCCTAGGTTTGGACGTAGCAACTTCTTGAATTTTGGGGCTATGGAGTGACTGGGACCCCCGGCGCTGAGAGACAGACTGTCCAGCCTTTGGGACGCCCCCAGCACGAGTGGAGTTTCTTGTACCAACCATTGTGACTTTGGGGAAATGTCTTCCCCACAGACGATGCCAATCTATTCTAGGCGTTAGGAACTCAAACGGATACGGGTATGTGAATACGGTCAAGTATGAGTCAATGTCCTTAGCTCGTCGGGCGGTTGGTACACGTTAACGTCCAAAAGTGCATCTCGGGTCCAACAAAAGAGAAAACGGTGACTGCCGCGGGGGTTGTACCCAGGAACGGCCCTCCGACGCTCAAGTTAGATCACTAGAGAGGGAATCTAGAGAGAGAAATAGCCGAAATCACAGAGAGAATGTCAGTAAAATGTTACCTCATACATTGATTTTGAGGATATATATAGACTTTGCCGTTGGCAATTCCGTAATAAACAAACCCTTTTGGGTAATTGGCCTCGTTTTGGCCTTTGTGCCAGCAATTGGGCTTTCCTTCTTGGATCAAGCCTTATTCAACGGAGGGTATTTGCGTATTTTCACCTCTATTGGGCCAACCCAAGGGTATTTCGGTAATTTCACGTGTATAATTGGGCCCAGAACATATTGGGCTAGAACAGTTATCTTGAATTTTTCACTYSTTTCATGACATAATTCAAATAAGCATAACTTGAATTGTTATTTTTTAAATATACAAACTAAGTCGAATTAAATAAAGTGTAAAATGAATATTTAACTATTTAGGGGTATACAAATAGTCTATGTGTCAAATGACTATTTCACTATTTAGGTGTATAGGACAAGTTCATGTGCAGTCAATTGAAGTACTCTATGAGGACCAATATTCTCTTACTCATAAAATCGTGGATAAAGTTGAAGTGAAAAATAGAAAACATTCTAAACAACAAAAACATTTATGAATTGCAATTAAGGAAACAGGACAAACAAAAGGGAACAAATAGAGTAATAAGTATTTTTATTAAARATTTTAATATCAAATTCACTAGTATTAAATRAATAAACGCGTCATTACAAAARTGGAGCACTTAATACATATTTTATTTTAAAAAATCAATATATAAAATGCTTTTATAGAAAAATCAATAACACGTGAAAAAGTAGGATAAATACAATAAAGTCTACGATTTTAAAAATACACTCATTCATTCTTGAAGATTTAGCAAAATGCCTGAGTTTAATCCATTAAAATCTATCTATACACAGATGCATATAATTATCTATACTCGCAATGACCTTGCAACGAKAAAAGTCGTGGCAAACCTATTTACTGCAACGACTTTTGACTTTTAGCAACGACTTTAGTCTTTGCCAAAAACAGGTATTCTTATAGTGTAATTATAAGAAAAAAACCACCAAAGTGAATCTCACCAAGTATACTATCATGTCGATAAAAATTTTACATTGTCTTGTGGCACATCTTAAATTAACCTCTTATATATTTATTGTTTAAATAATACTCTCTCAATTTTTATTTACTTTCACCATATACCATAAATGGATGTATCAAATTACTTGCACCATTTCTATTTTAAGCGTGTAATCAAACATTTAATAACATATTCTTAAATTGAATAAAAAAAACCTTGAATCACATTTATTAACCTTGTTACTTTCAATTTCATACATACAAATATTCACCCACTATCATCAATACCCTCCTAAATAAAGGTAAAACTCGCAATGGTGCAAGTAAAAAAGGACGAAGGAGTAATAATAATAATAATGAWAATAATAATAATAACCGTAAAAATTGCAACGACAGATTTGTATTTCACGAAGGTAACTGCATCTCCTAAATCCACATTCTCCTTGTTTACCAATCAGGCTGCCTTATGGAAATCCCAACAGGGGATCATGCCTCTGCTTGGCTTCGGGTGGATCCGATTTCTGGTTTAGGCTAGACTATGAACGGTAAGACTTAACATTTAGTTCTTTGTTATCGTTTGGGTGTTCCTCTATTCTCCATTTCGGCTCCATGCTCTTCTTGTTCGCGGGTTTTTAACGGAGATATTTTTGGGGATCATGTTGTGTCTTGCTCGGGGTTAATGGGTATCAAACATCATCACAATGTTGTCCGCGATACTCTTCTTGACATATGTTATCGTTCTAGGATTACTGCTTGCAAGGAGGTAAATGTTGGGTTGACTGATGGGATCGACGGGGCTCTTCGACCTGTGGATGTGTTACTTTATTCTTGGGATCACGACTTGGATGTGTTTGTTGACCTTACGGTTCTTCTCCTATGACGCAATCTGGGTTGTCTGAKTTCGTTCTTGGTCGGGTAGCGGCGGTAGCAGCACAACGGAAGCAAGAGAACTATTTGGAGTAGTGTAGGGCTATTAGATAGGGTTTCCTTCCTTT
This sequence comes from Bassia scoparia, assembly GCA_008642245.1. NCBI lineage: Eukaryota > Viridiplantae > Streptophyta > Magnoliopsida > Caryophyllales > Amaranthaceae > Bassia > Bassia scoparia. Next base: position 120,417 of record SNQN01000229.1, on the reverse strand, counting down.
TTCCTTCTCTTCTTTCATGGAATTAAATAAGGGAGTTGTTCCACTTTTGAAGCGAATCCAGACATTCTCTAGGAACAACAACAACAACGACGACGACGACGATGATGATGATGATAACGATAAATAAAATGATAACTAGATTAGCATTGTGCATTGCACGATATATATACTCCGTAGTTTTTTTTTTCAAAAACAAAAATTAAAGAAAACATTATAATTTACAACAAAATAGAGTACAATACCTTAAATTTCAAATTACAACTTCTTAACGTGATTGTTATTTTGCAACTTATAGCTAATGAATATTTAACGTTAATCAAATTGTAACAAAACGGATATTCCCCCCAAAAACTCTTGTTATTGAAAAACAGCCATATGCTTCTTGACCGGGAAAAAAAACCATATGATTGCAATTTAATTATGATTAAAATTTAAATGACTGTAAATAGGGGAAAATTTTGTTTTGTCTGTAAATTTGAAAATTAACTACATTAGTGGATTTCMCTGTAAATTAAAAAATTCATTAATAAGAATATAATATTTATTTATTTTAGAAAGAAAAGGTGTAATGATAATTATGAATTAGTAAAAAGCACTTAAGTCATTTTTTATATATTAATAATAGAACAGAAAAAATGATATAATTTTAAATTTTAAATGTAAGTGAGTTATGTTAGAAACGGTAGATATTTTTATGGTCCACTTCGTTCTATATGAGTAACTTATATTGTTTTGTTTGGCTTGAATCGTCTTGCATGTTGCAGTGACGAATGTAGAAATTTAAGGATAATAAGGATGAGAGCAACAATAGTATAATTAGATAATTTTCGATCAAATGCTTGGTATTAAAATAAAGTTTAAATTACATGAATCAAACCTTGATTTAAAAAATTAAAAGTATTCAAAATTTAGAGTTAAATCTAACATTTGCGAAGAAAATTATTAACTTATAAGCAGTATTAATATTTTTTCATTTTTATTCAATCATTAAATAAGGGGAGTCGAGAGGGAAATGTGGGAAGGAAAAATAGAGTGGTGGGGGTTACTTTACTAATACTTATAGATTTTAGATTATTTATTTTAATAGTCATTAACATCGTCTTAATCACGTTTTTTACTTGTACAAACCTAAAAAATTCATTATAAAAATTTACACATATTTAAGTAAAATGTTACTTTTCTTTTAGTTACAAATTGAAAGATTAACATAGAAATAATGCCCACAGAATTTTATACAATGAAAATATGAAGTTGAGAACTATTATATTTTCTCTTTTAAATTCCACAAAAATTGTTAAAAATAAATATCATGTGTGAAGGAAAATAAAGTAAATACCAAGGTGCCTCAAACTTGAGCGGTTGATCYTGAATTTTTTTATAATCAAAGTCGTACAACTCGTGGCACAAAAGCATTTAAAACGTGTAGAGTTGTAGACGATACGAGTTATTAAATTTCTAAAATATGTAAAAGTTTTGTAATTAAATGTCGTATGAAACAAATTCATTTGGTACACCAGACAAATGCATGCAATGTGTATTGACAAAAGTGTTCATTAAATATGTAAGATAGTGGTTTAGTTCATGAAATCTCCCATGGATTTCCAACTCAAAATTGATGAAGAGAAGATTAAATTAAAATAAATTCTTAATGTACTTGAGAAGTACAATATACCAAGTACTCCACCTGTTTCTTTTTACTCGCTACATTTTATTTTTAACTTGTTTCGCAAAACTATTTCAAATAAATTTAACTTGAAATGTGAATATGAAAAAAAAACCTTTAAAACAATAATATATTGAGAAGATACTAATCGAGATGAATCAAATGAAATCTAAAGTGTCTTTTTATTTATTTAGGTGTATAAAATAGTCCATGTGCAGCCATTTGATGTAACCTTTAAAGGCTAGTCTCGAAAACTAACTTAATTAGTTTTTTGTTTGTTAACCACTACCTTATTTAGTTTCTAGGCATGAACATTGTTTATTCCAACAATAGTTATACTAGACAACGTTTTGAGGTATCAATTTTTTTTTCCCCAAAAGAATAAAACTTGAGGTCAAAATTTACAAATATTTATTGCATAGGTTCCGTTTTGTGTTAAAGACCTATCACACTTGGTGTGCACGTTTGCATGCCAAAATTAAATAGTTCGGTCACGGCTTTATTGGAACAGTTTCACCTTGAAAAGATCAAATTTGAGGATGTATTATCTTTTTTACTCGTGTTGTCTAAACATATAATATAAAGCTAACGAGATTGATAAGACTTATTGCTAGTTGAAATAGACTCGACAATAGAAAGGAAAAGGAAAATACTATGTCTAAGTGGAGGGACTCTCCGACTAAACATATGCTCGAAATTTATTGGTCTCTTGCTTATGTCGCCTTTTTTGTTGTGAATTGCAGGTGTTGTGAGTGATGGCTTTGCTTCAGATACTTGGCTTCTTAACCCCTAGAGTGATAGGAAGGCGTTCGTCTTCATTCCTATCTTCAATGAGATCCTTTAAAGAAATGCACTCTTCAATGGAGTGGCCATGGCGACGATGGTACTCGCCATACTTGCTTTTATCCCATTTGTGGACCATTTGTAAATCCGTGGGTCAAGAGTTGGACCCAATGGAGTGATTAAGCCTTAAGAGAAGAGTTGCTCAAACGCTTGCTTGTAACTTATCCCCAAATTTATGTACTCATGTCTCTTTCGACAGTTTGACTGTCCCACCATTTCAGTTTTGATTGGTGATGGGCAAACAACAATATTTTGTGCTAGCTCTTCCTTTATTGCTTCTAGTGAGTCACTACAAGAAAAACATCAATTAGCTATAGAATAAATACGTAGCTAAACTAAGGTATTTTTGTAGCCAATTAACTTAGCTAAAAAATGAGCTGCGGAATGTAGGGCGTAGAAAATAAGTGTAGCTACTTTAATAGCAACGGAATCACTAAGCTCAATAGCTATGAATTGACATTCCGTAGTTATAACTTAGGTGCTAATCCTTATAAAATATGTACCTATGGAAAATCATATATCTGTACAAAGCTAATTTTGCTATTGAACATTTTTCTGTAGCTGCAATCCATAGCTAAATTACGTTTTTCTTGTAGTAAGTGCACCTTAAAGATGAGGATCTCAAGTTTGTCAACCATTTTGTTAAGTACCTTGTTGACTTGGTTTAGCTGTGGGGCAATTTGTGATGTTGTTTCCACGAGTGAAACAATCTTTAGATGCATAGTGCCAATGGTGGATTGCATTTTGGTGATGACGCAAGCGGTGTTGTGTCTTCACCCATTTGAGGACGTGTGGAATTAGACGTAAGGTGATGAAATTTCCGTTTGGGCAAAGGAATAGCAACAGGAGGTTCTTCATGAGCTAGTCTTGCCGACCTTCAAGGATGTCGTGTAGATGACTTTATCCTACATGACAGTGTATTACACTCGACTTTTAGAAAACGGTGCATGACTTACTTTCTTGACTAGATTCGAGGCATGCCCTAGTAGTGATCATTCCTTGCCTATGTTTTGACTCAAAATGAAAATGTAAGAATGCTAAAAATCCATTTTCCGACTTATTTATTTTTAGATTTTTTTTACTCTTTTTTTAAATTTTTCGAAATTTTTTTTTAGAATTTTTTTCAAAATTTTTTGATTTTTTGTTTATTTCGTAAATTTTTTATTTTTTAAAAGGAAAATCACGAGTTTTAGCGCTCTTTTACAATAGTGCGATGTAAAAAGACAAAAAGTCTAATGATTCTCATGTTTACAACCATTTTGACATTACATCGCCTAAGGAATGATCACTTGCTAAGTGAGATTGTGACATGACTCGTATGTTGTTTTTAGTGTATGCAAAGCTAAGGTCCTTATTTAGCTAGAAAACAAAATGTCCACGTTGTCACACTAGTATGATTCATATATGCAAAATGAAAAAAAAAAAAAAGTCCAGCCACCTAGAATTTGTTGGTCAGTTATCAAACATGGTCGGTGCAAGTGTCCAGCAGGGTTGCCATAACTAGGCTAGAATAGTCCTTAACACATCTAGGTCTGTTGTGATACTCAAAGGAGGTCTAAACCATTACGAATTCCTAGTGCATTGAATGGTGAGGATAGACATCAAGATTAAGAGTTGGTTACGTAGGTAGTGCACCAGCGCCAAACTTAAGGGAGCCCCCCGACCTTGTTTCAAGTGTTGAACACAATTATATGAAACGTGTTCCTAGTAAGAGTACTCACAAATAAGCATCATAATGTAGGATGCCTTAAACATATATTGTCTTTAAGACACTGAATTCGAATGATGTTTCGACTATTGTCCACGGATCACTATAGGTAAAAGCTTTAGTATGAATTCCCCAGTGGAGTCGCCAAAAAATTGTACGAACGACATGGCATCCTTGAGCCTGGTGGGATCCGGTCCCTCTGCCCCCCGGGGTACGGTTCTTGGTGATGACGTTGGTTTGTTAGAATTGAATTCTTGCTTTTGCATAATGTGAGTATGTTTGGAGTTGTGTGTATTATACATGAAAACACGAGTAGAGCAAGTCGCCACTGCACTCTTTCTGGGAGATGCGGAAGCCATGTTTAGCCTTGTTGTGACATAAAGCAAGGCATAGGACTCAGTAGTCTGGTCATGCTCCAAAGGTCATGAATTAGGTGACACGGGGAAAGGCGAAGTAGTGCACAACACCCCCCCGGCCCGAATCTAGTGACCTTTACTCGGTCATTGCGAGTCCAATGTCAAAACGACGATAACAAACATATTTCCGTGTGAACCATAAGTATGCAAGATTACTAGATGGGTTGTTTAACAGAAATAAATGCAAAATGGACTAATTGTTGCGGTGATTCGTTAAATCAATTCCATATTCCAAGAGCCTAATGTCGGTTGTCCATTGTTATTTTATTAGGCGTGAGAACATGAAATTATGTAGCTATTCTTTAAGGCATGATAGTAGTGATAACAAGCATGCAAGAACTCGTACGAGTAATAATTGTTTGCCTAAGGATTTCTTTTAATTGATTGTACTGTCAAATAATTGTTAAGAAATATTACAAGCAAACTACATGAAAAGACAAATTTATAATAACAAACGTGCAAAGGGTGTTAGAAAGTCAGACATAGGCCTCAAACCTACCTTGCAACACAATGTTGTGGACTAAGGATGGAGCTTCGTACCCTAAAGAACCCTTAATCAAACCTTGTTTTTGTGTGTTTGAACGCAAATTTGAAAGTGTTTGAATGTGAAATTTTGTAAGAGAAATAGAGGGTTTGAGGAGAGAAAACAACAGAGTAACGTCATATGCAGTTATGTTATGAAATGTGAAGCCATGAACTCGTATTTATAGGCAAATGGCACGTGACAAGCACTAGTGGTGGCGTAATTACGCCCAAATTAATTACCTTTTTTTTTGTGAAAAATTCTTTCCTAAAATGCACCATGCGTATGAAATTAAATCATTAGAAAATATTTTTTGATTTAAGACGATTACCAATCAGTTTATCCTTGAGCCCCTAATGATTCTAGACTTGATTGGGGAGCAATCCACGACCCGAAATGTTCCGAAAGCTTCCGGAACAAACCGTTGTGTTCGGTTGCATGTTTTTGCTTCGAAAATTCARAGCTATTTTTCCACAAGTACAAAAGTTATAAAAAAAATTTAAAAGAAATTCTTTTTCTTAAAATTTCATGAATTTTGAAATTATGTTGATAATTTTTTAAATTTTTTTAAAATTAATTAAATTATTGGAAATTCCAAAGAAATGCGAAAATTGCTTAGAAAAATTCGAATTTTTTTTTGCAAAATTCTGGAAAAATGTCTAAAATAAGCTAAGACTATTTGGGAATTAAAAATAATTTTTAAGGGTTCTTACTACAAGAAATTGACCTTTTGTGGTGTAAAATTTACCGCTTTAGATTTTGTCAAGGTCCTAGCTCTCTCGATTTAGTTTGTGTTATGCAAGGAGTGTCTTATCATTGGTCTTCTTGGGCTAGTGACAAATAAAAGTATCTACTTTACTATGTGGTTGTATCAATAAAAATAAATGCATATAAGGCTAATTTTGTGGTGATTGCTTTGCTTAATTTTGACATTCATTGTAAAATGCAATTTGTTTGAGAATTAGTCTTATTAGGCATGAGATTATGTAATTTTCCAATCTTGTTTAAGATAGAATAATTGTGTTTGGAAAGAATGCAAGAATTCGTACGAGAATTGAAAGTTTTCCCTAAGATTGCTTTTAGATTAAGTCGAATAATCCTTAATCAAAATTACATGAAAAGTTACATGAATGTCTCTAGCAAGCATGCAAAAGGGGGTTGAGAAATTGAGACATTGGCCTCAAACCTTCCTTGCAACATGGTGTTTTCGATGAAGAACGATGCTTTGGACCCTTAAATCCTTTAAGAACCATGAAGAGAACCTTAAGAACCTTGAAGAACCCTTATAGAACAAGAAATTTGATGTGTTTATTTGAGAATTTTATTGTGTTTAAATGTGTATTTGAATGTGTATGAGAAAAAAGTATTTGAGAATGAAACTGAGTAGAAATTTCTTATATGTGTGAGAATTGACAAAATTAAGAGCTAGGGGCCTTATTTATAGGACTAGATCATGTAGAAGCACGTGATCATTGGTGTAATTACGCCAAGGTGAGCACAATTGTGCCCAAAAACATTGCCTTTTTTTGTCTTTATTTTCTTGCCAGTTTTTGCGTTGCATTGTCTGGAAATCATATAAAATCATATATTTTAATTTTATACGATGCTTAATATCGTGTCTGTCTAGGCTCAAGAACCTAGGGTGCTTGGGGAGCAAGCCACGCCTTGGAAGGTTCCGGTTTGTTCCGGAATCGGATYTTTTGCTCGGTTTTGCGTTTTAACTTCAAAAATTAATGAACTAGGTTTCATAAGTCAAATAATTGTGGAAAATTTATTTTTAAAAAGCTAGTTCAAAATGTAGTTTTTTTTTATAAAAAAAATTGTGATTATTAGAATTGTTTTGATGATTTTATAAATTGTTTAAAAATTATGAAAATTGTTGAAAATTCCAAAAATTATTGAAACTGCTTATAAAAATCTCGAAAAAAATCTAGAAAAATGTCTAAAAATAAATTATAATTATTTGCAAATTATAAATTATTTTTAAGGGCGCTTTGTGCAAGAAAATGTTCTTATTGTGGTCTAAAACATGCCTTTTTAGGGTATATCAAGGCCCTAGCTCTCTCGATTTAACTTGTGTGTTGCAAGGGGTGTCTTATCATCAGTCATCTTCCGTTAGGTTAAAATATAGGTATCTATAGAATCCCCTACTTTGGATGAGTTATTAGACACGAAAGTCTCGTAAAACGAAGGCCAAATTACCTAGTACCTGCAAAAAAAAAAGTTAGTTTAACCTGACCATGTGGATGTTGTTTCTTGTTTGATGTTATGTTTGCACGGGTCACTTGTTAAAATTTATTCTTTCTTACTTGTCTTTCTTTGTTTGTGTATGTTAATTTCTTTCATTTCATGATGTCTTAAAGAGCTTCATGTCCGGATGTCTTGTGTTAGATTTCGATCACATCCAATAAGAACTCCACATCCTTCACTTCCAGAACTTCACATGCATCGAACCTTCATGTCCTTGTTTAGGATTTCACATCCATATGGAACTTTATACCCTTCGGAACTTCACATCCTTGTTTAGAATTTTGCATCCCTTTGGAGTTTCACGCCCTTTGGAACTTCATGTCCTCATTTTGAATTTCACTTCCATTTGGATCTTTAAATAGTTCAGTACTTCACATCCTCATTTAGGATTTCATATCCATTTAGAAACATCACACCCTTCAAAACTTCATGTCCTTAAAAACTTCATGTTTTGAGGGAACTTCAAGTTCAAGTGCAACTTCACTTCCTTTAGAGCTTCACTTCTTTTAAGGGAACTTCTCATTCCAATGGACCTTCACTTTCTTCATAACTTCACATCTTTTAAGGGAACCTCACGTTTAAATGGACCTTCACACCGTAGTGCTTGTCTTAGAACTTTACTTCTTTTAAATGGAACTTCACGTTCGAATGACACTTCACGTCTAATTGGTTGCTTTAGAACATTAAATCTTGGAACTTCATGCTCGGATGCTTGTTTTGAATCTTCATGTCCGAGAACATCACATTTTGAACTTCACGTTCAGATGTTAACATTAAAACTTCACTTATTTTAAGGATTTTCACATTCAAGAGTTTGCAGAACATCACGTCCTTTAGAGYATTTCACATTCAAGAGTTTTCTTTGGAGAACTTCACATTCATTAGTTTGCTTTTGACAGTTTTACATTTTAGAGTTTGCTTCAAAGTTTCACGTCATTTAGAGTCCTTCACTTTTGTGCTTGCGCTTGCACTTATTGTCTAGCGCCTAGGTAAATGCCTTGACTCACTAGTGATGACTTTATCTGAATTGTCATGGGGTTAGCCCCTTGGTAATTCACTTGTAAATTTCACTTAAAAGTGGACCCTAGATTTGCATTGTAAAGTTGTTTTGACTTTGAATTTAAGTTGACTTGTTTGAATTTGACTCTTCCTTGGTGTTTTTTGACTTGACTGACTATATACATGCAACATCTATGTGACACATTGCTTTGGCTTACATTTCTCGACTTTATGTTTGGACTTTGACTATGGACTTACAAGTCAACTCAACTTAGACTTTGTTTACAATGACTACAATGCAATGTTTTTGTGTAATGCAATGTTTAAACACTTAGTAATGGAAGCAAATACATGATAATGTAATTTTTTAAAATACATGCAATATAGAGCCATCTTATCTAAAGAATTGGTAACAAGCCCCCAGCATGATGAGATGAAAACTTCCTTTGCGAGTTGTGACGACAGGTGTGTTGTGTGGCCATCATTGGTGTAATAAGAGCCTCTCAAAATACGATGAAGTTTCTCTTTTGTTGTGACAATGTTGTAGACGAACCCTTGTGCTATTAGAAGCTTTAGTGACTAGACCCTTCTACGATGTTGCAATAATATGCCTTTGTTGTAGTTGAAAGGTTGACAAAGAAGTGTTTATTGTGGTATAAAACCTGCCTTTTTAGGTCTAACAAGGCCCTAGTTCTCTCAATTTAGCTAGTGTGTTGTAAAGGGTGTCCTATCATTGGTATTCTTGGGTTAGGAAAAAATGTAGGTATCTACAGTGAGTCTGGTGGGTGTAGAGAATTTTGAATACTCGACATCGAATAGAGGAAGTCATCACCACACTTTTTTGGAGAACTGGGGAACCCATTTTAAGCCTTGCCAAGTGATAATGCAAGGTGAAGACTCCATAGTCTAGTCGTGCACCAAAATCATGGATTCGAGGATGAGGGTAAAGGAAGAAGTAGTACACAACACTCACCCGCCCACCCACCCCCCATCCCCAGTGTATCTAGCGACCTCTACTCGGTCTCAATTTCAAATTCACCAATTGTAACATTGAACAACACAATATTTCTGTATTAATCATTAAAGCACAAAGATTAATCTACGAAAGTTTGATTAATTATTCACATAAAGACTAAATGAAGGTTGTCACTTTGATAAAGGTCAATATTGAAGGTGTCTAAGTTGTTTGTCAATGATTATCCTATTAGGCATGACAAGTAATTAATAAGTCTTTAATTAGCAAAATAAAAGGTGATTGGAAGCTATATATATGGAATAAGAAGAATGTGCATGGGACTTACCTTGAATCTCTATCCAAAGACAAGACAAAACAAGTTTTAGAATGGAAAACGAATCGGCGCCTTGCAAATCGCTATTTACACAAGGAAAACATAAAAAAGTTAGTAAAAGCAATATAGCAATCAAATTGAAAATAATGAAAAGAAAAGGTTATTTACATGTTAATTGATGTAGAATAATACATTAATCCATGTTACATGATTTATGGTGATATAAGTTAAAAAAAATAATAATTGAAGAGAAGCAGAGAAAGATGGATTCTATGAGTTTAGTGGCCTCATAGATTATACCAAAAATGCACAGTTAATACAATTCTTGAATGCATGCCTTAAATTCCCTAATCTTTTGAATTGAATGTGTTTTAAATGTGTTTAGTTTTGAAAGAATTTTGAAAGTTTTTGAAATTGAATTTAAATGGTTTTTTGAAGTGTTTTTGTGAGAGAAAATGTCGCCATAGTTTTGTTACAAATRGGATTTCACGAAACGAATTGAAAGTCAAGGGTCTTATTTATAGCCCGGCTAACATGTATCATAAGATGATGGGCATGATAGCGCCTAGGTCGGCATAATTATCCCAAAAGTTTTGCCCAAATTTGGTTGATTCACTTGCCATTTTTTAAACGCATTATAAAGGAAAAAATCGACATTAAATARTTTGCGATTTTATTTGGTTGCACGGCTGATTCCGAATATGTACAACCTTGGGCACTAACATTGTGCGCCCCACTCTTGGGAATGTTRCGGAATGGCCCATTTTGTTTGGTTCTAAGTTTTTGCTTCAAAACTTAATAAACTAGGTTTTGTAACTCAAAAAATTATGGAAAATTATAAAAACATTTGGCTTAAATTGTAGAGTATTTTTATACTTTCGTGTTTTTTGGAATTGATTTGTTACTCTTAATTTTTTTWAAAAAAAATTACAAAAACACTAGAAAATTCCCTAAAAGCTTGAAATTGCTTAAGAAAAATCCTGAAAAATTCTAGAAAATATATAACAGTAAGAAATTATTTTTTTAAAATTAAATCCTATTTTTAGTGAGCATTTTGATCATGAAAAAGGGCTCTTGCTTTGCAAATTGAGATTCTAGGGCATTGTTTCAGGCAACTGTTTGTTTTTTAAATTTGACCAATTGCATTGTGGTATAATAATATCATTGGCCTTAACGAGGGGTCAAATGTAGGTATTTGAAGTAAAGGCGAATTAGTGCACAACACCCCCACACAACTAGCGACCTCTTCTCGGTCATTCACGAGTCCATTGTAAAAAACAACAAACATATTTCCTTTTTACCCTAAGCATGCAAGTTACTATTATATCTGGGTGTATTAAACGAAATAGATGCATATAAGACTACGACTTTTGTTGTGATCCCTTTATTGTATTCCATGTTCAAGGTTCCTAAAAGCCAATTTATCCAAGAATTAGTCTTATTAGGCATGAGAAAATGTAATTTGTCCGTCTTATTTAAGACATAATAATTTTGGTTTGCAAGCATTCGTACGAGAATTAAAAGTTTTTCCCTAAGATTGATTTTAGATGAAGCCGAATGATAGTTAATCAAAACTACATGAAAAGTTACATGAATTTCAAATATAATCTCTAACAAGCATACAAAAGGGGTTTAAGAAATTGAGACATTAGCATCAAACCGACCTTGCAACATGGTGCTTTCGATTAAGAATGATTTTGGATCCCGATAACCCTTAAGAACCTTAACGAGAACTTTAAAAACCTTAAAAAACCCTTAATCAAACAAGCACTTTGATGTGCTTATATGAGAATTTAATTGTGTTTAAATGTTATTTGAATGTGTATGAGAGAGTATTTGAAAGAGAATTTGAGCAAACTTCGTAGTATGTGTATAAATTGTATGACTTAATGTTGAACCCTAGTTTTGAGAATGAAATACAAACAAAAGCAAACTCATGTGTTTATGAATGATGTGTGTGTTTGATGTGATTTACAGGAAATAAGTTTTTAAGTCTTAATGGAGTGAGGATCATCCAAGAGTGGAAAGGGAGCTCCTGTGGCTTTGAAGATAGAAGAGTTCAAGGAAGAAACTCAAGTGCAAGGAACTCGAGTCCCTTAAGAGAATCAAGACTTGAAATCTACTAGTGGTAGTCTACATTAGAAGCATCAGGGTATAATAAGTTTAGATTTTCTATTTTAGGCTTACTGTAGTTTGCCATTATGGTGTGGAAGTTTGGCTCAATATAATATAAGATATATGTAGGACGTGGGCCGCGCCCTCAGCATATAGCGGGCCGCGCCGCTTATGGTACTAAACATCGAGGTGCTTGTGCGTGGTGCTTTGAGCCATCGGAAGCCCACAACGTAGGGCGTGGGGTAGTGTTTCGAGTAGGGGAGTCGCCAACACCTTTTGTGCCTAGAAAAGGTTATTCACCGGAAAAAACCCGCCCCCGAAAAAAACGTTTGGTGCCAAAAATGGCCCCACGTCCAAATCAAGTAACCAGTCGGTGGGTTCGGGGACATGTACGAATCAGAATCTGTAACACGCAATTCGCAACCGCATTAGGCGGCCTCTACTCGGTCTCATTGTAATTCCCATTAACACACATTTATTGGAATGCTCACAAACTTACGTTTTTTAGCACCTTAGAAGCGTACTAAACCCTGAAAGATTACTATGAAGTATTTTCTATTAGCACAGAGACTACCTAACTAGAAATTGTGACCGCTTTGTATTAATCAATGTTAAAACGTGCTTAAACCGGTTGTCCATAGTTAATTCTGACTTTAAAGTGATTCACATAATTCCTGGTCTTTGTTTAGCAAATATATACAAGTTATGCAACCAATGACAATATGAAGTATTGAACTTCCTAATATATGTACAACCAATCTTACCCTAAATCTGCAAACAAAACAAAGGTTCAGTAAAAACAAATACGAAGTGAATCTTCCCGCCTTGAATTCGCTATACAAGAGACAAATAAAACAATGTTAGTTCATGGATGAAAGAGCGCAATGAATCGTG
>SNQN01000229.1:69983-106648 GCA_008642245.1 Bassia scoparia | reverse complement strand
ATTTCGAGCTTCATTACGAGTTCAATTGCGTTTTTTCGAGTTCGAATTAATTGCGACACGTGGTATACTTCATCATTGATTACTCATTTGGGGAGACATTTTTAGGTGTCAACAATATAATATCGGGTTTAATAAATGGATTTTATTAAAAGATATAAATTAAGGATAGTATTAAAAAGATATCTTTAAGTAATAAATAAATCCTAGGTAGTTGGTTTTCGAATAAAATCTTTTTAATCTTTCCAGTTTTATCTTGTTAGAATTAATTTATGAAAATACTAATTTTATCTTATTATATTTTATAATAGTGTTTTTTCGATTAAAAGAATTTTTGTGAAAAATATCTTAAACTGATTTGAGAAATTTAAGGAAGCAAAGTCGAGTGAATGGCTGTTATGATTGACTTGATCTTCAAGGCAATTTAGGTTAGAAAATTAAGGACAAAGCGGCTATATTTGCAACCGACTAATAGAACGTGGATATTGGACGTGCATGCCAAGTTCCAGTAAAGCATTATTTKATATTTAGTAGGAAATGATGTGTAGTGGACTTACTGCTTCAATCCCACGCATAAACTTCACTTATAAATACTGAAGAGCAAATCAGTTTTAATATATATCTAAGCAAACAAAGTAATTGAGTCATTCTTACACACTAGTGCCAAACAGTTTTAGTTTACAATCGAGTTGTAATTGCTTCAAGTAAAGTTGTTACTTGAAGAGGGCTTTGGGTTGAGATTTAATCCAAAGAGGCTTGTAAGAGAGTTAATCATACAAGAGTGTGAGTGCTCAATCAACAGAGGGGTTGGTTGAGAGGTTTTCAAGTTCGAAAGGAATTTGAAAGAGGTCTTAGATTGTTCTAGGTGTTGTATCCAAATAATCTAAGAAGAAATCTTGTGTGGTATCATGTCACAGTTTTATCTCTTGACAACTTGTTAAGGAGAGTTTTTGTGTTTGTGAAACTCGCACCTTGTGTTCCTTTACTTTTAGTTTTTAAATTCTGCAAAAAGCTCAAGTTTCATTTAGTTACAATTCACCCCCCCCCCTTTGTAACGTTCAATAGATCCAACAATTGGTATCAGAGCTAAGTTCCTCACTTAAACCAGGAAACCATGTCGAGGTAATTGCTAAACTCAAGAAACTCAAGATGAACAATCACGAGAAACTCGAAGAACGTTACTCTACCCAACGTCCGCCCATGTTCAATGGGAAGTTCTATTCCTTTTGGAAGAATCAGATGGAAATCTTTATCAAAGCCGAGAATTATCAGGTATGGAGAGTTATTGAAGCTGGTGATTTTGTTGTCACCAAAACTAATGCTGAAAAGGAGGTYATCCCTAAACCCATCACTGAATATGACAAAGATGACTATGATAAGATGGAAATTAATGCACTTGCTGTCAAACTCCTTCACTGTGGACTTGGACCACATGAACACAATCGTGTCATGGGGTTTAAAAACGCAAAGGAGATTTGGGATTTACTTCAAATCACTCATGAAGGTACTAATAAGGTTAAGAGATCCAAAATCGATCTCTTGATGTCTAAGTACGAGAGGTTTGAAATGATACCCAAAGAAACTATTCAAGAAATGCTTACTCGCTTTACAAATATTATTAAAGAATTAGTTTCTCTTGGAAAACGAATCCTTGTTGGTGAACAGGTGAAGAAAGTCCTTTGAAGTCTTCCTCAAGATGAAAGATGGAGAGCTAAGGTCACAGCCTTGCAAGAAACTAAGGATTTCAGTAAATTTAATATCGAGCAACTTGCAGGTTCTCTTATGACCCACGAGTTGCACTTAAGTTCAAGCAGTGCTAGTGAAACCCACAAGGCCAGGAACTTAGCCCTCAAGGCTAATGAGATAGAAGAATTTGAAATTGATGAGGAGGAAGCTGCCATGTTGGTAAGACGCTTTAAGCGTATGATTAGACCTAACAAATCTATGAATTTTGTCAAGAAAGCTGGTGCCTCAAAGAATGAGCATCCATGCCATCGATGTGGTGCTCCTAATCACTGGATCAAAGACTATCCCATAGTTATCGCTGAGAAAGGAAAAGGGAAGACCCAGGAGACAAGAAAGGGAACCAAAAACTCCTTTAACAAGACTGATATGAGGAAAGCCATGATAGCTGCATGGGGAGACTCCGAGACTGAAGGAGATGATGAAGATCATAATGAAAGTGAAACAACCAATCTTTGTCTCATGGCAAAGACTGAAGAAACTCAATCTCGTGAGGTATATCCTAATCCCCAGAACTTAATGACTTTCTCTAAATCAGCTTTAGTCGATTTAGTTTTGACCTATGATGAAGATTGGAGAGTAATTACTAAAAGTTTAACTGAAACTGAAAAGGCTTTAAAAATTCCCCGGGAACACAGTGCTTGGATTGAAAATCAAAGAACTGATGTTCAGGGAAAATTCATTGAACTTTTCGATAAGAATCGTCTCTTGAAGGAACTTATGGAAAAGATCAAATATGACAATGTTATGCTAAATGTAGTACTGACTCAATATAAGCTCAGGTGTACTGATCTAAATGCTCCAAGTTCCTCCACCAATACTTTTAACAAAGATTTTGAAAAACTCAAGATTGAACTTGAGGAATTGAAATTTAACAAGCTCAAATTGGTAAAGGAACTTGAGGCACGAAAGAACAAAGATGTTCATCAGTACACAATGTCAAAATGGATTGAGAATGCTCAAACCAAAAGAACTGAAGGCTTAGGCCATGTTCATGTCAAGCATAAAGGAAAGCAGGAAAAATATGTTGATTTACCTAGCAGCAAAATTTGTTCCTTTTGTGGTAGAACTGGCCAATATGAATCAAATTGCAATAAGAAACAAATTTCGCTTAAACATAACATTAAACAATTCTGGGTAAAGAATCAGGACTCTACTTCATCTTAAAAGGAACCCGAGGAAACCAGGGTTCCTCGTACTAACCCTTAAGTTCTTTTGCAGGTTCTAATGAGGGGGAACTACTCATGGTACCTCAACAGTGGTTGTTCTAAGCACATGACTGGAGATAAATCTAAGTTTCTCTCACTAGAAACATATGAAGGTGGAACTGTGACTTTTGGAGATAACAAGAAAGGTGAGATAATCGCCAAAGGTAAAGTTGGTAAGTCAAGTTCCCATTGTATAGATAATGTATTTTTAGGCGAGGTTTTGAAGCGTAATCTTTTAAGCATTTCTCAATTTTGTGATAAAGGTAACATAGTTAAATTCACAACTAAAAATTGCAAAATCGTCAACAATCACACTGGACTCATTGTTCTAGAAGGAACTAGGAAAGAGAACACTTATTCAGTGGATCTCAATTCTATCCCAAGGAACAATCTCACCTGTCTCAGTGTAATTGAGGATGATGCTTTAATCTGGCATAAATGTTTTGGTCATGCTAGCTTCTCACACATGAACAAGTTGTATGCAAAGAACTTGGTAATTGGACTTCCAAGTGTCAAGTTCCCCAGCAAGTATATGTGTGATGCATGTGTGAGGGGGAAGCAAATAAGATCTTCTTTTCAAAGCAAAAACATGATATCTACAACCAAGCCATTAGAACTAATTCATATGGATCTCTGTGGTCCTACGAGAATACAGAGTAGAAGTGGAAAAAGGTATGTTCTTGTAATTGTAGACGACAACTCTAGATTCCCTTGGGTAATATTTCTGTCTAGCAAAGATGAAACTTATGATGAATTTGTTGCCTTCGCTAAAAGAATACAGAAATCAAGTGGATTTCAAATAGTTCATATAAGGTCTGATCATGGAACTGAATTTGAAAACTCTAAGTTTGATGAGCTTTGCAGGGAAAATGGCATGAATCATAATTTCTCAGCTCCAAGAACTCCTCAACAAAATGAAGTTGTTGAAAGGAAGACATGACATTAGAAGGAGTACTGGCCAGGACCATGCTTCATAGTACAGTGGTTCTTCGTAGTAACTTCTAGGGCTGCAGCCGATTAATACTAAAGATGTTTATAATTAATAGGAGTTCTCACTAAGACCTATATTAACAAAGACTCCCTATGAATTGTTTAAATGGCAGAAAACCTAAATTTTCACATTAAGACATTTTAAGTCTGCAGGTGTTTTGTCCATAACAATGGTAGGAGGAATTAGGAAAGTTTAATGAAAGAAGTGATGAAGCTGTATTGTTTGGTTTCCTATATCATAGCAGGCTTACAGAGTCTATAAATTCTATGTGTATTAGAAAGTATACATGTGATATTTTGATGAAACAGACACACTATTAAGATGCCGTGAAACTTGATATACTGATCTTTGAAATTGGGGATGTAGGGAAGCAAGAATCCAAATGAGGAATCAGTAGGGGGAGGTCTGACGCCAAAGCTCCTGCAGTTCAGGAAGAGGCACAACAACATGAAGTTCCTCAACCTGAAATTGCAGAAGAAGTAGAAGCTGATGAGAATGAAGGAGTAGAAGGAACTCAAGCTGAGACTGCTCAACAAGGAGTTCCAGTGAGAGATTTCCAGCCTAAACCCTGGAAGCATTAGAAATCTCACCCTACTGATCTCATAATAAGTGACATCAGTAAAGGAACTCAAACACGAGCTCAGTTGAGAAACTTTTGTGCCTTCCATGCATTTTTGTCCATTGTTGAACCCAAGAATCATGAAGAAGCTCTAAAAGATGCAGATTGGGTAAATGCCATGCAAGAGAAATTGAATGAATTTGAAAGAAACAAGGTATGGCATCTTGAACCACTTCCTAAAAATAAAAGGTAATTAGACTAAAATGGGTTTTTAGGAATAAACTATATGAATATGGCACTATAGTAAGAAACAAGGCCAGACTAGTTGTAAAAGGTTATAACCAACAAGAAGGCATTGATTTCGAAGAAACTTTTGCACCTGTAGTAAGGTTAGAAGCTATTCGAATTTTAATTGCTTTTGCATCCACTAGTAGAAAAAATCAAATTTGCTGCGGTTGTAAAAGGCTTATTTGCTGCATTTTTACAACCCCAACAAATGCCAGAGAAGCAAATACCATTTTCCACATTTGCTGCGTTTTTTATTATGCAGCAAATAAGATCATTATTTGCTGCGGTTTAACTAGTAAAATGCAGCAAATAGAAATGTTATTTGCTGCGTTTTATAGGTTCAAGTGCAGCAAATAATAGTCTTATTTGATGCATTATACTACGTTTAACGCAGCAAATAAGATCCGTATTGCTGCACTTTTTACAAGAACCGCAGCAAATTTAATTATTCTTTTTCAAAAAAAAAAATTTGCACTAAAAATTAATAACAATTATAAATTAAATTTAAAAAGCAGGACGAAATTTCGGCAGAGTCTCCTTATTATATTGATTAATCCAAAAAACTGTATGGAGTTACAAAATATATTCATACATAATCACATCCAAAATGCATCTCCAACTCCTCATAGTTATACCCAACACCAACAAGTCAACTATTATCATATAAACATGCATACACATTCAATTGTTCTGCTCATGCTGCTGTTGCTGTTGTCTCGGTATTGTTGTTGGTGATGTTGCCTCGATACTGTTGCCGCTTCTTAGTACAATCACCCTATTCCGCTGCTGCTGAAGTGGTCCAGAAACTAAGGCAGGTGGCTACCCATTTCCTTATTGTCGGCCTGACAGGTTAGGATCAGGTCTCACCTAATTTGACGCACCCCCACCAGTAGGCAGGTGGGCCTCCAGCGTCGTAATGGGCGTGCAGGCCTGCTGTCCATCGTCACCCTTCAACCCACTCACATTGGAGGCTAGATCATGACCCGAGTTCACATCAGATTCACGAGGCTAGATCATGCATCAATTCTAATTGGTTCGTTTAAGTTCTCCGCATTCCTTTTATCGGTGATTAATAAAATGTATTTAGTTTCCAACAATGGAATGTGAATGTCGACAAAAACCTTCATACTCATCGTCATCTTCTCACTCCAATTGCTCAACAAATATACAATGAGAAGCCTAGAAGTAAAAAAAAAAAAGATATACAATGAGAAGCCTAGAAATTAAAGAAAGATAATTGTATGTCTATACAAAGATCAAAAACTTGCATATAACAAATTTTAAGCTAACAAAAATTATAGTTTAGTGCAAAATTAAACTAGTATGGAACCCAAAAATTATAGCCCCAACAAACATGTTAATAGTGTCACAGGAATCTCAGTTTGGAAAAATTTYAGTACCATGTAAACATCCCAAATACAGGGGATAAAAAGTCATGTCATGATGCACCATTGCACAATACCAAGTAGGATAGTGTGATTAACTAGTTCAGGTTGCATAATACAAAACAATGTTGAAGTTTTAAAACATGCAATCATCAACAAAAGAGAAAAACGAAGAAAAGAATTGAAAATGAGAAATGCACTCAAAGTTTAGTGATCAATTAAACTTGCCAAACTTTAAATGCAGTGAACCTCTTAGTTTGCTCCTGTACAAAGAACCTCAAGTCGACATAAATCACAACCTGCAACTAGATATAAAAAAAAAGTAGAAAAAAGAGAGGAGCAAATACAGATGCGTATCAGATTATACAACCAGCTTCTTCGTCTAGTAAGTCCCCCCTCTAAATCTTTTTTAAACCCCCACCAAAATAAGCTCTTAACCTACTACACAGCTAGTAGTTAGATAATCCTTGGCTTGTCACTAATTATAAATATTCTTACTTAAGCTTAGTACCTATTAACAATTACAAGAATGCAGTAATATATCAAACAACGTAGAAAATACGCATCACTCTAACTAGTTCAGTTTGCAACCAATATAAATTCAGAACTAAAATATAGACGTAGCTCAATAATACTTTAAAATGTTAATTGACTAATTATTGAACAAACTAGTGACGTAGACCGTAACATGAGAATAAAAATAAGTGTAACCATATTTAAGGAATTATTCAAAGTCTAAACAATATTTGGGGAAAGAGCTGAGCAAACTTTTTTTTTTTAAGAACTCAACCCCAATTAAATCCAAAACCCACAAATAAAACGAATTAAAACATTTGTCAATCAAAGAATTCAGCAATTTGCAGAAACACATAGCCTGTTTTAAAAGGGAACTGTTGTTGAACTCTGACATAGTATTCTCTGTCTTTGCTGGAGAAAACAAGCTTATTTACTCAATCATCTACTCCTTGTTTCATAGTTAAGTAGTTTAAATGCCAAAATATATGCATCATTGCCCATCAAATGTATATGAACAACATTTCAAGTCTCATATTCTTTGGGGGCATTTACGCCTTTCCATTTCCATGGAAAGCTTTATGTAACTAAGAGATAATATCTCAGCAAAGGGTTCCTTTTCCATATTAGTTTCACTATATTTGGTCAGTCGATGTTCAGTGATAGAACTCTAAAAAATTGAGCTGACCCAAGATGAACCTACATGACTAACCAGCTAATTGAATATACATGTCTCGAACCAGCGTAACCCACCCAACCCGAGCACCTTATTGATCGTTTTAGTCAGTTGGTGACATCTGTACATATTATTTGTCATACTTTTTATTTTGAAACATCAGTTGAGTTATTAATCAACTGCAGTCTTAAATAAGGAAAGACCCCAAGGTCCTTCTACTCCTTGTTTCATAGTTAAGTAGTTTCTAAACCATTTGCAACAATCAATGCTGAAATTACTGCAATAAGCTTAAAATCAAATTCTGCAGTATATACAAAGCACAAATACAATGACTGAAATTTGATGTAGGAGGTTATTCCTACTCATCCACATTTAGCTAACAAAAAAAGATAAACATAGTCTATATATAGTAGTTAGAACAAACTATTCTACAAGCCAACCTGCTTGTGGAGAATAATGACATCAAGATTAACATATTATTTGAAAGCTAATCAAATATCTGAAAAACCCCATCAAATAAACAACCAAAATTAAGAACAAAATTTAACCAAAAAATACAATTGTAAAAGATGAAAGAAAGGAGCAAACTAACATAGATATAACATTAAGTGAATATTCAAAGACAATTAAGGTCTTCTACAATTTCAGAAACAAAAGCAATTTAATATTGGATTTTTGAGACTAAATATAACAAGACCCTAAAATAACAACTTAAACATTTGAAAAACCTCAAAAACCAATGCAGATCAAGAAAACATCGCATAAACATAAAAAAAAGAAGAAACCCAAAAAACCCCAAAGCCGTAAAACAGATGAAGCGACTATATGTGTCGAATTTGACTAAAACACTAAAAACTAAAATATGTTGAATGAAACTATGTGTTTTATAAAACTTATTGAAGAATATACAAAACTAAATTAAGCTAATTGAAGCACATAAAAAATAACAATGATCATAAAAAAAATCAGAAATTGCAGTCAGAAATTGGAAACAACACAAATCAGAAATTGCATTAAGTGAATGAAAATAGTAGAGCTCAATCTCATGGAATACCTGATATAATCCTAATTGTGGGTGTTCGATAAGAGATGTGCGGTGGTTGCTATTGTAATTCGACCTAGGGTTTCGGTGGTGGTGGTTGAGAGATGATGCACGGCGGTGGCTGTGAAGAGTTGCGAGCGCGCGCGGCGGTGGCTGGGAAGAGATGTGAGCACAACAAGCAGCAACGAGCAGCAGAGGTTTGCTGAGGTTTGGCGAGCTGTAGTGGTTGTTTAGTAGCGGTGAGCGAGGATGAGAGGTGCAACAGTATTCTCGGTAGTGGGCTGAGAGGAGTTGCGGTGGTGTCTTCAAAGATGGTTATAGTTTCAGTGGGAAGAGGTGGATTGTTGGGGTTAAGTGGGTGAAGGTGAAGAGTGAAGACTGAAGAGTCGTGGCTTTGGTGAAGGAGTGATGTGTAGGACTTAGGAGGGAGGTTTACAAATGAAAATGAAAATAAAAATAAAATGTGTTGAGCCTATTTACTGACATTATTTGCTGCGAATTTTATAATAAAATGCAGAAATAGCTTATTTGCGCGATTAAAAATATAACTGTAGACACCTAAATGTGTCTCCCAAATGAGTAATCCGTGATGAAACATTACCGCGTCTCGCGATTGTTTTGACTCAGAAGAAAGACTTTGAACTCACAAGTTGGAAATACGTGAGGTCCTACTCGGAACTATGAGCAAAGGACAAACAAAGGGGCAAATTATTTTCTTTTATTTATTTAATTATTTTCTATTTTTTAGATTTTTTAAATAATTGATATTGGTGATCTCCATAATTCCACTTTTCATTGCCATTCTTCACATTTTTCGAGCTCACGATATTTTTAGATTATTTTCTGATTTTTCTTTATTTTTCTATGATTTTATAAGTTTTATACGTAGAATACAAAAAAATACAAAATACAAAAAAATTACTCCGGAAATACGTGGAACCTTCTAGACACTCTAGAAACTCTTGCTTGGAGAGCAAGGGTGTCTAGGTGCGTCGAATCAAAGCGAATCACGTATTATGGAAAATAAAATCGGAGAAATCAAAAAAATACGCGGAGATATTACGCAGACCTGCGTATATACGCAGTCCCCTGCGTATATCGCAGCTCTCCTGCGTATATACAGTTCCCCTGCGTATATACGCAGGGTTTTCTCCTCCTTTTCCCCTGCCTTATATACGTGCCTTGCCTATTCCGATAAGGAACACACGATTTTTCAACTGGCACGTCTATTCAATTCTCTCCGTCCCTAACTTGCTCTCTCATACCTCTAAATACATTCGTTCTTGATTTTAAGCATCGATTCTGTTTCGATTCAAAAGCGAAATCAATGTTAATCTGAGATTAACTCACCTAACTTCTTTTTTGACTCTTTTAATTTCTTTTACACTTTTATTTGACTAATTATTATTACGAGTTTACATTCTAATTACACAATGTAGAAAGCTCACTATTTAATCATCTCATGTAATATGTAGGATTGTCATTAACGTTTTCAAATTCGTTTTCTCATCTTGTCACAATTTTCTTATGCATATCGTATCAAACCAGCTTCTTGAGATTGCACTCGATAAAGGACGTCTCTTTTATTTTTACTTTAACGATTTGTGTATTTGCGCAGTGACAAGGTGAAGAGTGATAACATAATACATTCATATGCTTACAACCTTTTTTCATGCCTATGTTGTAATATTCTATCACATTGTATATATTGCTTAAACAAGACCGGAATATTATGCGTTGTCACATTATAAAGGCAGGATAATCCTCATGGTCGACACCGGTTCTTCTAGGCACCGTTGTTAATATGTGACTAACAATCAAAGTGACTATCGCCTCTATCTATGGTAGAAGTCAGGTTTACATAATTAGAACCCATCCTAATTAATATTTAGAATTCAGTGCGCTTCAAATCAATTCACATAGGCTCTTTGAATTCAATTGTATGATTTATGGAATACAATCGAGACGAGATACGAGGTCGTACATGCGGAGCGGATGGGTTACTGATTCAATCGCGTACCCACTTGTCCTCCAACCCACACTTTAGTTACTGGCACCTATTTGTGGGGCGCACTATTGGACAATGGCTTTCGGTCGTCCTGAATAACCTATATGGACGTTGGTGGCTTATCCCTCGAATTGACAACACACCCCAACGCATTCACATGCGGATTCCATGGCTCAATTCCATGACACAGAAGCTGAGGTCACGCCCCCCCTAAGGCGGGGCGAAGCCCTACAATAATTGCAGCAAATAAATTGCTTAAATGTGAATTTAGGCCCAAAATGGTATTATTTGCTGCATATCACTAAATATGCAACAAATGAAGAGCAACAAATTTGTTTTTTTCTACTAGTGATCATTCATGGGTTTCAAATTATATCAAATGGATGTTAAATGTGCTTTTCTCAATGGATACCTACAAGAGGAAGTTTATGTTGAACAACCTCCAGGATTTGAAAACCAAAATTTCCCAYTCATGTGTTTTAGCTTGACAAAGCTCTATATGGGATAAAGCAAGCACCAAGGGCCTGGTATGAAAGACTTTCAAAGTTTCTTTTACAAAATAATTTTAAAAGAGAAAAAGTTGACAAAACTCTGTTTTTGAAAGCTGAAGGAACTAATCTTTTAGTAGTCCAAATTTATGTGGATGACATTATATTTGGTGCAACAAATGAAAAACTGTGTAAAAACTTTACTGACTTAATGAGTGGAGAATTTGAAAGGAGTATGACGGGTGAGTGAAACTTCTTTCTGGGTTTGCAAATAAAGCAAACAGAGAGGGGGAACTTCATCCATCAGCAAAAATATATCAAGGAACTTTTGAAAAAGTATAATTTGCATTAAGCTAAAACAAATGACACTCCTATGGGGACTGGTACTAAGCTGGATGAAGTTCCTCAAGGAATCTCAGTAGATCAGAAAATGTATAGAGGTATGATTGGTTCTCTTTTATATGTCACTGCTAGTAGACAAGACATATACTTTAGTGTTGGTGTATGTGCTCGTTTTCAATCTAATCCTAAGGAATCACACCTAATTGTTGTAAAAAGGATATTAAGGTATCTAAAAGGAACTGAGAATCTAAGTCTCTTCTACTCAATAAGTGACAACTTTAATTTAAGAGGCTTTACAGATGCTGACTATGCAGGTGATTAGTAAATAGAAAAAGTACCTCAGGYACAGTCCAGTTCCTTGGGTCATGTCTAGTTTCTTGGGCATCTAAGAAACAAAATATTGTAGCTCTCTCTACTACAGAAGTTGAGTAAGTGGCTGCAGCAGCATATTACTCACAAGTTCTTTGGATCAAGCAACAATTAAGAGACTTTGGATTAAGGTATGATTGCATTTCAATTTATTGTGATAATACCAGTGCAATTTGTATTTCAAAAGATCCAGTACATCACTCAAGAGTCAAACACATTCATATAAGACATCATTTCTTAAAAGATTATGTTGAAAAAGGCTTAATCAAATTGGATTTTTGRGAAARTGAGAGTCAAATAGCTGATATATTGACTAAGCCTTTAGCAAGAGATCGTTTTGAAAGAATGCGCATGGAACTTGGGATTATTCAACTATCCTAAAGAGGTGCTCCAAAATTCCCCAATGTATGATCTCTAAGACTAGGACCTGTACATATGTCTCATGCACAGTTTTATATGAATAACATTACACTGAGTAACTGCATGTACATCACTTGTGTGTAGACATGAAGTCACTTTTGTTTAAACAAAGCTTATTCAAATTATGTGCTTAAGTGTCAAGGCCCAAATTTGTTTTGTTCAATAGTTCAAGTCCAATTTAATTTTTCCACAAAACAAATTATTTTTTATTTTTATCCGGCTAATTATTAATCACCATATTATATGAAAAATATCTTCCAAAAATTAGCTGGCTTGCATTCGAAAATTAAGCTTCCTAAATTCACTCAACCGAATGCATCTACAACTTGGTTCATTGCATAAAAGTATTCACCTTCCCTTGTCAAATCAATTGAATCCACAATACTCAATTACTGACAGAATTAATTACTCCCTTCGTTTTTTACCGCACAAAATTAAACTCACCATATTTTCACCACACATCTCAAACYTCACTTTCAACCCTTATTWAAACATGCAAAACCCCTTTCTAAACCCACAAAACTCACTGAAATTCCAATCTCCAACTCATACAAAACCCCTGTTTTCATCGCAATTTTCAAATTTCTCTCCCATGGATATTTTATCAATTCCTTCAAAATTCTCAAATCCTTCGACTGATGTGAACATGGCACATGCTGAGGGCTGAAAGAAGAGGAAAATCAAAAGCGTTGAAGATTCAAATTGGGTGGAACTCGGGGACAAAATTCCTATGGAAGGGAAGACTCATGCTCGTGCTCGAATTGAGGCTTGCTGTACAAATTACACCATGGGAATAGCCTTAAATCTTGACTGGGCTATTGCATGTAAGTTCACTCAATTACTTGACATTCTAGAGTATCAGGGGTGGACTACTTTATTTGAAATTGGGTTCAAAAATGTCATGTCTTATTCGTTAATGGATCAAATAAATAAGAGTTTTAACAATGAATATGGGGTCTGTTCTTTTAAAATTAAGAATAGATTTATTGAATTTACTGCTGAGGATTTAAGTGAAGCATTTCAAATACCAAATGAGGGTTTCTGTGGCTACTTCAAAGGGGCTTACGAGGAAGTTATAGATGGGAAGAAGGTGAGGAAGTCTGTTGAGGGTGTGAGTGTTGATAGCATGGTTGAGTCAATTGGGGGTCATCRTGATTCTGTGAAAACAAACCACAAAAATTTCAMWCCTATTCAAAAATTACTCTTCAATATTGTCTTTCGTTCTATCATTCCTAGAACACAACATCGAGATGAAGCTAACCATTTAGATGTTGTGTTAATCTACTTCCTTGAAAACAAAATCAAAATAAATTTTCCTTCCCTAATGATACAACACCTTACCTACTGCATTTATCGTAACATGAAAATTGGGTATGGCAACTTGTTGATGACTTTCCTTCAGGGATATAATATTAAACTTGATAAGGAAGTCCTCACTATGTAGACAAACCTATTCATTCAACCCAGTACTCTGCATAGATMGGGATTMGATGTAAAGGAGGGAGAATGCATGTTTCTAGAGAAAGAGGAACCAGAGGAAGAGATTGAGAGTAAAACAAGTGAGATGGAAACTGATGATGTTAAGAGTCCTGAGAAGGTTGAACATGTTTTCGAAGAAAATCAGGAGGAAGAAGAAGTAGTGGTTAAGCCCACTAGTAGAAGAGGTGGTAAAGGCAGAGGAAGGAGTGGTTCTGCTCAAAGGAAGAGTGCCAAGAATACTAGAAAGGGGAGTGAGAAGGAATCTGTTCAGGTTATCTTTGAGCTTGATGAGGAAGAATCGAAGCCAAAGGCACCAGAGGTGACTGTAGCTCAAGTTCCTCCACAAGCAGCTCAAGTTCCTCCGCCAGTGGTAGAGGTTCCACAATAGAAGGCTGCAGATCCTCCACGAGATATGCCTGTTGATATTGTGTTTGTGCCTGAGATGTAGAGAAGTGGTCTGGAATTGGCCACTATTTCTAGCTTTGGGAGCTTTAGTCCCTCTCATATTATTGAGGAATTGAAGAGTCTCAAAGGGGAGGTTCAGTCTCTGCATGGCAAGCTGGATCAAGTCTTGGCTCGCTTTTCTACTACAGAGGCTATGCTGGGGCATCAAGCTGTGAATGCAAAGAATATCGTTAGTGGTCTKACTTCAGCATCAGTGTAGCTGGACAAAGGGCAGAAGAAGATTATGAGCAAGCTATTTGAGATCCTTGCTGAGCTTGGTGGTGGTGCTGCATGAAGCCATGTTCCTTCCCTTATCCCACTCTAACATTTAGCATACCCTATTCCACTCTAATTATTATTATTAAACAATCATTATTCGGGTCTGTAACTAAACATTTTGGATTCGGATAACTTTGGTTTTTGGGCAAGTATGCTTATGTTTCTTTTTATTGAACCATTATGGGCTTTGCACCTTGCATATATATAAATAATCTGCTTTGTTAAATATTCGTGATGAATTGCTTGCATACTTGTTGTTTTATATGTATTGAAAAGGTACCACCAATAATCTAACTTGGTGCTGTGCTATGAGATATATATGCTTGTGTCTATGTTCTTTTTTATGAATGCCAAAGGGGGAAGAAGGAGCAAACCTCTTGGGAAACACAAGTTGATGAGCAAGTTCAAGTTCTGCCGCAAAGCACATATAAGGTAATCAATAAGGTTAAGTTTAAGTGAATTCTTCTATTTTACTTTATATGTCATGTGCTATGTTGGTTAAAATATAAAACTAACACACTGATGATATTTGTTGGTGTAACTGATTATCGAGTTTGCTTGTTTGTCATTCATCAAAAAGGGGGAATATTGTTGAACCCTAGTTTTCATGAATGAAATACAATCAAAAAGCAAACTCATGTGTTTATGAATGATGTGTGTGTTAGATGTGATTTACAGGAAATAAGTTTTTAAGTCTTAATGGAGTGAGGATCATCCAAGAGTGGAAAATGAGCTCCAGTGGCTTTGAAGACTGAAGAGTTCAAGGAAGAAACTCAAGTGCAAGGAACTAGAGTCCCTTGGAGAATCAAGACTCGAAACCTACTMGTGGTTCTACATTAGAAGCATCAGGGTATAATAAGTTTAGAATTTTCTATTTTAGGCTTATTGTAAGTTTGGCATTAATGTGTGGAAGTTTGGCTCAATATAATATAAGATATAAAATCGGGTTTAATAAATGGATTTTATTAAAAGATATAAATTAAGTATAGTATTAAAAAGATATCTTTAAGTAATAAATAAATCCTAGGTAGTTGGTTTTCGAATAAAATCTTTTTAATCTTTCCAGTTTTATCTTGTTAGAATTAATTTATGAAAATACCAATTTTATCTTATTATATTTATAATAGTGTTTTTCGATTAAAAGAATTTTTGTGAAAAATATCTTAGACTGATTTGAGAAATTTAAGGAAGCAAAGTCAAGTGAATGGCTGTTATGATTGACTTGATATTCAAGGCAATTTAGTTTAGAAAATTAAGGACAAAACAACTATATTTGCAACCGACTAATAGAACGTGGACATTGGACGTGCATGCTAAGTTCCACTAAGGCATTATTTCCTATTTAGTAGGAAGTGATGTGTAGTGGACTTACTGCTTCAATCCCACGCATAAACTTCACTTATAAATACTGAAGAGCAAATCATTTTTAACATATATCTGAGCAAACAAAGTAATTGAGTCATTCCTACACACAAATGCCAAAAAGTTTTAGTTTACAATCGAGTTGTAATTGCTTCAAGTAGAGTTGTTACTTGAAGAGGGCTTTGGGTTGAGAGTTAATCCAAAGAGGCTTGTAAGAGAGTTAGGCTTACAAGAGTGTGAGTGCTCAATCAACAGAGGGGTTGGTTGAGAGGCTTTCAAGTTCGAAAGGAATTTGAAAGAGGTCTTAGATTGTTCTAGGTGTTGTATCCAAATAAACTAAGAAGAAATCTTSTGTGGTATCAGGTCACAGTTTTATCTCTTGACAACTTGTCAAGGAGACTTTCTGTGTTTGTGAAACTCGCACCTTGTGTTCCTTTACTTTTAGTTTTTAAATTCCACAAAAAGCTCAAGTTTCTTTAAGTTACAAATCATCCCTTCTATTGTAACGTTCAGTTGATCCAACACTTAAGAGCCAAGGGGTCTTATGTATAGGCCTAAATCACTTGGAAGCACGTGATGTGGAGTGTAATTATGCCCAGGTGGGCCCAATTGAGGCCAACAATATTGCCATTATTACCTTGATTTTCTTGCCATTTTTTGCGTTGCATTGTTGCGATATCATATAAAATCATATTTTTATTTTATATCTTGCATAATGCCATTTATGCCTAGTTTTAATGAACCTAGGGTTCTTGGAGATCGAACAAGCCAGACCATGGAAGGTTTCGAAATTTTGGGAATCGAGTGTTTTGCTCAGTTTTGCTTTTTTACTTCAAAAATTAATGAATCAAGTTTTGCAAGTCGAAAAATTATGGAAAATAAAAACAAAATCTAGTTTAAAATTTAATTATTTTTAAAAATATTAATTGATATTTGGAATRGTTTTGATAATTTTATAAAAATTAATTCAAGAAAATTGCTAAAAATTCCAAAATTTGTTGAAAATGCTTAGWAAAATTCATTAAAATTTCAAATAGTTCTATAAAAATCTCTAAAAATAATTTAAAATTATTTTGAAATTAAAAAGTATTTTTAAGTGTGATTTGTGCAAGAAAATGTGGTTATTGTGGTCTAAAACCTGTCTATTTTGCATCTGTCATGGTCATATCTCTCTTGATTTAGCTTGTGTATTGCAAGGGGTGTCTTACCATCAAGCGTCTTAGGCTAGGCACAAATGTATGTATCTACGAGTGTGATGGTATATTAATATCATAGTGTACGAAATACCCAAGAAGTGGTACGGTATAGATATCTAAACTATTATAAGAGATGGTCTAGTGTATAAGAAAAGTTATGTTGGTACCAATGAAAAATTTATTCAGATATCATTTTATGATAGCATGCAAATAATATCTTGAAACATATATTTGTGTAGACATCTAAAAGTGTCTCCCCAAATTGAGTAACCAATGAGGAAAACTACGACATTTCGAAATAGGTTAGATTCCGGAAGTCGCGACAAAATCTGTAAACCATACCCATTTGCACAAGTCGAATCAAAGTTGACTTTGAAATCATATGCCGAGGGCCCACTAATAGGGGTAAATAGTTATTTTAATTAATTTCTATTTTTAGGGCATTTTTCTTATCAAAAATGCTTTTTTAGAATTATTTATATGGGTCATTTCTAAGATTTTTCATTCTCATCTTATTCTTCTCATTTTTTTTAGTTGGACAGTATTTTAAAGGAAAAATGGAATTAAATAATCCCAACTTTTGCCCCTCTTCTCAAATTAATCTGATCCAAGGTTTATTTCTTAATAATCCTTTTTTAATACCTAATCTTCCCAAAACGATCCCATATCAAAAGTGACCTGTAATTGTAGGTAAAAAAAGATGATTAACTTGTTTGACCCTTCTAATTACATTTGACCAACCTAATTAACTACAATTACTCACTAATWATGCAACTTAACTAATAAATTAAAACTAAAACTAAAACAACCATCACCCTACCACTACCCTCTCACTCCCACCACCCACCCACTGCACCACCCACGRAATCCACCCARCAGGCCAGCACCCTCGCCACACCTTCTGCCTCACCCTCACTCACCCTCACAGCACCCTCGCCGCACCCACAGCACCCTCACTCACCTTCTCACAACACCTACCCATCAGCACCCTCACCGCACCCACTAGCACCCTCACCGCACCTTCTCACTCACACTCACTGCACCCACAAACTCCAAAATCGCAACCACCCCAAAACCTCCCTCGTTCTTCCTTCAATTGCTCCACTATCGTGATGCGAGATCCGGCGATGGTGTTTCGAGGTTGGGGGAAGTGATTAAAGATGAGGCGGTGACTGGGCAGGTTGAGGGAGGGGGTTTCGGTGGTTGGGGGGTCGAGGGAGGGGGTTTCGGTGGTTGGGGGGTCGAGGGAGGGGGTTTCGGTGGTTGGGGGGTCGAAAATGGTCGGACGATTGGGAGGGCGGTGACTGGGCAGGTTGGGCTGGGGCATGACGTGGTGGCTGGGTGTGTGGTGTTGGGTTGCGGTGGAGAGAGGAGAGAGAAGGTGAGGGTAGGTTTAGGGGATTAGGAGAGTTAAAAGGGAGAAAAGAAAAAAGAAAATAAAAATAAAAATAACCTGTTGAACAAGAAGAGGGTTAAAAGGATCGTTTTGGGAAGATTAGGTATTAAAAAAGGATTATTAAGAAATAAACCTTGGATCAGATTAATTTGAGAAGAGGGGCAAAAGTTGGGATTATTTAATTCCATTTTTCCTATTTTAAAATAATTTTTATTATTTTTCTATGATTATCTATGATTTTTATAAGTTTTAAAAATAATTTTCAAAAAATAAATAAATTCAAAAACTCTTACAAAATCTAGATAATTTGGGAATGATCCGGAATATTCTAAAAGATTAACCTTGACCGCCAAGAAAACCTAAAATTGGATAAAGGTTAATTTGTATAAGATTTGATCCGAAAATACAGATGCGAATTACAGAACGAAAGATAGATATAAAAAACGAAGCGTATATACGAAAGAGATGACATCGCAATCATGTCATCTCTAGCGTATATACGATAGAGCCTAGCGTATATACGATAATGACTAGTGTATTTACAATTGGCTTTTCGTATATACGCTTGTTTTAGCATATATATGGTTTTGCCTTTTGCTATCTATATTTCCATACGCCTATAAATACGTGCTCTCYGTGCTGATCAAACATCAATGAATTCTCTCGTGCTTAGTGCAATTCAAAGCTCTCAAAAATCTCTCTCATAGAAATCACTCACAAAAACACAAATCATTCACAAAATCCAAGGTTCCCGAATCCGTTGCTACTTTCGGAGTCGTTTCTTTGCGAATTTAGGCACAAATTCTGAGGATATTCAATCTAACTCTCTCTCTCTCTCTTCTTTTATTATTAATTTTGATTAATATCATACTTTTTGTTTATTTTGCTTTTGAATTTCAATCATGTAAATTCATTCGTTTTCAATCGTTTTCTCCTTTTCGCAATTGTTTTAATCGTAAGTGTCAATGCTAACGATCTCTTTTGTTGGGAGAAGCGATTCAATTGGAAGCAAAGCTTTTCATACACTAACCTTTTTTTCTTTTGTGTTGATAGCGATACAAGGTAAGTTTATTTATATATATTTGAGTTTTTGATTCTTGGATATAGGCCATCATTGCATATGTATTATTATCATTATTTCTTATGCATGCGACGCTTTTGATTGCTTAAACAAGACCGAAGATTGTTTGAATCACATAAAATTTAAATTAACTATGGATGATCGGATTTTGGGTTCCAAATTAATTTGAAATTGTCAAAACAATTAGGCTAGGTAGTGATATGTGAATAATAAAAACTCACTCTTTTAATTGATTTTTAAGGCTTGAGCGCTTCCTAAGGATAGAATTGTTAAGTTGTTATGTATTCAATGGATTTGATCGCATAAAATTATAATGAGACCGAGCATAGGCCGCTACATGCAGGCGGATTGGGTAAAAGATTCATTCTGGACCATGTCCCCGAACCCAAGACTTGGTTACTAGATCAAATAGTGGGGCCATTAAATGTGTATGATGTCAATTCCCCACTCGACAACACTCCTCCAACGCACTCACGTGCGGGATCTATGACTCAAGCCCACGAACGAAATTGACGCAGGAAAAGGCCCGATAAGGGCACACACCTACAAAATGGCGACTTCACTTAGGATAATCACCGTTAGGTGAAGTGGACAGACTTGAAAGTCTTTTAATTCCATGATCTTTTTTTTATTGAATTGTGCATATTGCATGTGTCCCTTCAAATAGGGTCACGCCTTCAGATCCTTGATCTCATATGGGTATGTTTTGTACTCGAGATCCCTTTAAGGGAGGAAACTACCTTGGTGCATGTGGTTAATGGATCACATGGCTAAGGCAAGTCCTATCCCGCCCATGCCGCATGTGCACGTGTTACTGGATGCGTGTACATAAGAGGTAACTTGGCCATACATCACTAATGCTAGTTATAAAATTTAGACCAAGCTCTACTTTTAGGCGTGGTACCTTTTTGACTTAACCAAACCGACCATTCGTTCTCTTAGATCCAGACTTTAAGGGGATTTGAACTCATGAATTATCTTGAGTACTCAATATTATGTTGAATTATGGGCATATTAGGACTTTTATCCTTGTACATTAGGATTATATGTATTAGACTTGGCCCATCACACAACCATATAGATCATGGCCATCTTTAGTTAGACTTATGAATTAACATGCATATCTTCATATTATAAAAGTCCATCGATCTCGACGAAAAAAATCATAAAAATTAAATAACAAAGAAAAAAATCGAAAAAAAACAAGACACAGTGCAAAATTTAAAATCGTGGAAAAGATGGCCATGCATTCATGTAGAATTTCATTTAATTCGTGAATTTCGAAAGATGGCCATGTTAGAGCATGCTTTGAGTCCATGAGTCAAACGAAACATCGTTTTGATAGGAAGTCTTATAACATCGCTAAATTTAACATTGAGAACTCCTCTTGGACTCGCAAGGCTAATTAAAGGTTAGTTCATGATTAAGTCGATTATCCAACCGATCTTCCTTCGGCAAGGCGAACTTATCAGAAAAAGTCAAAGTCAGAATCATTTCAATCATCTAACATGGTCGAAGCAACTAGAAAAATGAGCTAACCAAGACTGTTAAAACTTTTCTAGAATGTTCACTGACCTCGCTACAAAAGGTCAACAATGGCGAAGGCGATTCCTCTATGAGCATTTGGACAACAAAATCTCGTCCTCCAGTAAGCTTCCTGACAAGTTTTCCGCCAATGATCTCCCTCAATTCAAGCCCACTGATGATCCATGTCTCCATCTTAAGGCTTTCAAGGCTACCTTAGGCCTCAAAAGAGTTGATTCATCTCTTTATCAAAAGGTCTTTCCACTTTCACTCGCTCTAGTGTGCCAGAAATGGTTCTTCTCCTTATTTGAAAAAGAAACTAAAACATGGAAGGATGTGGCTCTCGCTTTCATGTATTGCTACAAAGGTAACATTCAAACTCAAGCTTCCTCTCGCGAACTTGAAATTCTGAAACAAGGAGAAAAAGAAGGGTTCACCGCATTTCTCTCTAGATGGAAGGAAGTTGTTGCAAATTGGTTCGTACTCAACCTGAAGCCGAGATGGTTCAAACTTTCATATCGAACTTGCACCAAAATACAAGAATCATCTTCGTTACAAAGGCCTAGAGACTTTTGACAAGGTCTGCCACAATGGCATAACTATTGAGGATGACTTATTGAAAGAAAATAGCACCAGCAGTAAGCCCAAATGAAATAACAACAAGAAGGATAACTCCTTAAACAATGTTTTTGCACTCCAAACCTCTTCGGAGTTCCCAAGTAATCAAGGCTTTAGACGCCACAAATGCGAATATTTTTCATTGGGAATGACTTATGAGGTTATGCCTAAGCATTTTAGTGTCTCCAAAGTAAGGGAATGATCGCACCAATTGGCCCTACTGTTGATCCAAACAAAGAAAGACGATCACCAAGGTGGGACCCCGCGAAATATTGCAATTATCATCAAGGTAGGGGTCATACAATTGAAGAATGCTTTAAGTTTAAGGATGCAATTCAAGATATGGTATAAGGTGGAAGGTTCCCACTCCATCCAGGTGCAAAGAAGCCGAACATCACATCAAATCCTCTTACTGCTCTCATAATCTCTTTCAACGAAGAAGACGCAGTTGATCCAACCACTTTCATTTAACCAATAGGTCAAACAACCAATGTCACTCCACTTCTCAATGACACTTCTGTTAATGGTTGTTGGGGCAGCAATGTTGAAGACGACTATCTAGAAGATGTCTCTACTCATCAACCCATGGCAGGAGAAGATCTTGAAGAAGAATTCAACGGCCAGGACATCATCAAAGCACAATTACTCTTTAGGAGTGGGCGTGTTCTTAATCCCACTCCACAGCCAGACTCTAATGACAATCCTATTCTCCCACCTCAAGAGAAGAATCCTATCATCAAGTAACTTAAAAAGACTAAGGCTGAATAAAATTTTTGGCAATTAATTGTCACCTCCAAAAGACATTGTGAAGAACTTCTTAAGGCCCTTACTGAACTTAGCATCTCAAGTGAAATAACTCTTGAAGGATTGGTTAGCTTCATAACCAACCATGACGTTTCACCTTACATGGTTTTTTCAAATGACGATTTTCCACCTAAAGGGCCCCATCACAACAAAGCCCTACACATCACTGTAATATGTAGGCAATTCAACATCCCTATGATTGTGGTTAATAATAGATCTGCTATCAATGATTGTCCTTTAAGAAGCGCTCAAAATCTCAAAATTTTGATTGATGATCTTCAAGCCAACACTCAAACTATCCGTGCTTATGACAATTCAAAGAGGAAAGCTTTGGGCCTTATTTGGCTCAATATTGCCACTCGTCCAATTGAGAAACGAACAAAATTCCATGTAATGGATGTCAAAACCTCTTTCAATATACTACTTGAACGTCCTTGGCTACACGAGATAGGCATTGTTGCCTAATCTTATCATCAAAAGGTCAAGTTACTTCTCCATGGCGCTCTAGTAGTTATTGACGCTTCTCCTATGAAGATTCAAGCAATAGGCAAGTCTACTTTATAAGTCTAACATGATGTCGAAGATGTGGAACTTTGGAGATTTTCTGCTTCCATAATCGAAGAATATCCTTTTGATGCTAATCTCACTATTCATACCATACTTAAGAAACAAGGCTACTTCCCAGGAATGGCCTTAGGATCCAACAAGGAGCATCCTCCTCTTCTCTTTGATTTTCCATTAAAGAAGTACAAGTTTGGATTAGGTTACTTGCCTAACAAGAAAGAGATGAAAGAGCAAGCATTAAAATACGCTTCTTTGAAGAAGAATGAGCTAGGCAATGGACCCAAAATTCCTCCTTACAGCTCACTCTCAATGGATACTTCATACGAGATGGAGAGAATGTTCCAAGTTATGATTTTACTGAACCTCTTCGAACTCCTATGGAAAAGAGTATCCAAGACTTGAAATCTTTCAGGATAGTTATTTCATTAAAGATAGGGTCGATGATCCTGTCAAAACCATACCGCCTATCATCGACTCTATGGGTATGGGTCTACTTTTCGACATGGAAAAGGAAGAAGATGAGGCAAGCATTCAAGAGGTGGTGAGTTACGAGTCCTTCGATCCAACCAAGCTAATTACTCCCACTAAAAAAATTATTCGAGGATGGTGCAAGACCTTGAAGATTACCGCACCAAACGGCTGCAAATTTCATTTCATTATTGGAGAGGGTCAAATGTTTGATGAATTCGAATCTGAAAAGAGTTTGAGTCTGAGTCTAGCTCTCAGCCTAGGCAGTTTAGTGTTAGTGTGGTCAAGGATGGTTGTAAGCCTTCCTTCGTGTCTAATAATGTTCTTTCAGACTCATTTAAGGCTTCTACTTTTGATGTAATGATTTCCGAATTCAATAAGACATTGTCTTTTACTTACTCCTCGTCTCCTATAATTGACTACTTTAATTCTAAAACTGCTAAAAATGAATAAAACGATAATTAAAYCATAAAAGCAGTGGAACAACATGAGCAAAGAAATCCCATCATTGAAGATACTGAGAAGTCGATATCTCAAGAAACGACGAGCCGCAAATAGTTAGGATAGGCCTCAGTCTTACCACCAAAGAAAGACCTTAATTGATCAAGACTTTGAAGGAATATAGGGACGTGTTCGCATGGTCTTATAGAGATATGACGGGGATTGATCTAGAGATTTCCAAACATACKATACKATTGATTCCAGGGGCAAGTTGCCAAGCCCATCAAGAAAAAGATGCGAAGAATGAAGCCCGACATAACACATATATAAGATCGAAGAAGAAGTGGTCAAGCAATTGAAAGCGGACTTCATTAAGACTATTCGTTATCTTAAATGGATCCCCAACATGGTTCCAATTATGAAGAAGAATGGAAAGGTTCGAATGTGTATTGACTTTCGCGATCAGAACAAGGAAAGCCCAAAAGATGACTACCCTTTGCCTCATATAGACATCTTGGTAGAAAACACCACAAATCATGCCTTAGTGTCTTTCATGGATTGAAACGCAAGATACAATTAAGTAAAGATGGCCGAAAAAGACATGGTGAAGACAACTTTTATTACTCTAAGGGGAACATTTTGCTACACCGTCATGCCTTTCGGCCTAAAGAATGCAGGGGCCACTTATCAATGCATTGCCACTGCCCTTTTGCATGACATGATGCACATGGAAGTGGAAGTATACGTTGATGATATGATAGTAAAAGCCAAAGAACATGAAGATCACAACGTTGTCTTAAGTAAATTCTTTGAAAGACTTTGAAGATTCTAAATGAGGTTTAATCCACAGAAGTGCGCATTTGCATCGGAAAACTCCTTGGGTATGTCATCAGCAATAGAGGCATCGAAATCGATCCTTCGAAAACCCAGGCAATAATGTCTCTCAAACCACCTTCTAATGAAAAGGAGATTCATGGATTCTTGGACCACCTCTAATACATTAGTCGATTCATATCCAAGATCACAATGGTGTGCGAACACATCTTTCGCAAACTTAAGAAAGACGAACTTAAGGTAATAAGACGATGATTGTCAACATGCCTTTGACAAAGTAAAGGAATATCTCTCAAATCCTCTTGTTCTCTTACCACCTGTTTCGGGCTTGCCTCTATGGCTCTAACTCACCGTCACACAAACCACCGCAGGAGTTATGCTTGCTCAAGAAGTCGAAGGTAAGGAAAATTCAATTTGTTAGTTGAACAAGAAATTTCTAGAATACGAAACGAGATATTCAAGCACCGAAAATCTTTGTCTCTCTTTAGTATGGGCTACTAAGAAGTTGCGACATTATCTCCTCACTCATACCGTCCATATTGTCTCAAAGGTTGATCCATTGAAGTATCTCTTGGAAAAACCTACCATGAATGGAAGATTATCTAGATGGGTGGAGTTGCTTTCATAATTCGATCTAGAGTATGTGTCTCAAAAAGCTATCAAAGGAAGCATCGTTCCAGAGTTTTTGCTACCTCGCTAAGCGAAGTAGAACCTAAACACTTTGAATTTCTCGATGAAAATATATTAATGACAGAAGATGGTACATGGTCTTTATATTTCGTTGGATCTTCTAATCAAAGAGGATGCCTGGTGATCGCCAGAAAAAGACAACCAAATATGTTATAAATTTGAGACACGCCACCTAATCTTCTTAGCAAATTGACATTTTTTTTAAAAAAAAAACGAATCTAATTATCACCCTTCACGACTCCTGACCACCCACCACCACCACTTGCCACCATAGCCACATCACCACAAATCTGTCACCTCACCCACTCACACAACCACCACACGATCACCCACCCACCACTCCCCACCACACACCACACAACACTTCAATTTACCACGCCTCATCACCACCCACCCACACAACCCTCACCACCTGCCAACCCACCACGAAAAACCCACCACCCCTCATCACCGCCCACTACACGGCCTCACCACCACCAACCCACACATCCACCACAGCCTCACCACCACTTCCGCATTTCTCGAGATTTTCAAGCTTAATTTCACGTCTGATGATCACGAAATTCCCTCTATGGCGCAATCTTCCAGCACTAAGAAATTTAATTGGCTTTCATGGGGAGTAATGGATCTGATTCCGAGGAGTTTGAGATGGGCCTTATTGTTGGTGGTCTCATCAACCTGTCAATCACCACCACCTCCTCCTTAATCCTGCAACCACCAACTCCCTCCTTAATCCCTCAACCACCACCACAACACCACCACCACCTCGCACCACAACCACCACGCCGCACCCACCTTATCTGCCTTACTGTGAGTGAGGGAGAGAGGGGGAGGAGAGAGAGAGATAGTGAGGAAGAGGAGAGAGAAAGGAGTGTGAGAGTTTGTCAAAAAAGTAAGGAAAAAATGATGAAGGAAAAAAATTAAGAAAAAATGGGTTTTAACAAAAAAAAAATTAATCCAATTTTAACCTGCTCAGCAGGTCCAAGTCATCGGGTTCATTTTTGTAATACACTCCCTAAATGTCGGATGATTTTGAAATAATCAAAAGGTCAGTTTATTTTTGGAAGACCACTGAAAGGTCGGATTATTTCTGTGAATTTTTCCTAAATATAATACCTACAATTTTTTCTCCAGCTTGAAACATTCAAAAGCATATTTTTTCGTCTACTGTAATAGTAAAAACTAATTAAAACGAATTTTTAATTCCACTCTCATGCATTCTAATATATAATCATGCACATATCGTGTGCACAAAATGATAGTTGATGTAAAGTAAATAATGGGTAACTATATGTACAAAAAGGGCCACTATATGTTTGATGCACAATGAATTTAATAACTTCTCTTATGTTAAAATTATATCTAATTATCTATGTCAAGGTTTTGAATAATTTTGGAGTAATTAAATATGGTTGATTCATTTATTTTCTCACTTCTCCCTCTCCAATATTTTTGGTTGAAAAGTGCTTAAAAAACATATTTGGTTGATTTATTATATTTTTCTGACTATTATTTAATTATAAAAATTTACTGAGATGACAGAGAGGGAGTAGATGAAAAGGGGTTAGGAAAAGTAAATTGGAGTAATGGGAAGTGAGAGTGTGGGAGAGGTATATCAATCGCGCATGTCTTGTAAATGCTATGGTGGGATTGGTAGAGAGGAAATGGTGGGAAGGCAAGGGAAGTGGAAGGAAATATAATATTTTCCATCATTTGGTTAAAAATACTAGTCTTGTATGCACCGATGCATGCGGTTTTATTTCGACCCAAACTTTTAATTTTGCTACAACATAATCATAAATGGAAGATATTGTTGCCATTTTTAAAATTGCGATCGTTTTGTTTTAGTTTGAAATTTGTTTGTGTCATATTGGTTTTATTTTCGTATCGTGTGTTATGAATAATTTTTTCGAATTGCAAATGATTTCTCAAATTTGATTATATGTTTTGTATGAGTACAATTGGTAATCGAATATATTTGACATTTGAAGAAAATATTGGATTTGTTATGTAATATTAAGATATAATATTATGTGAATGTCCAATATATCCTTTAGTAATGTTCTGAAATATTTTTGGAGAACAATTAACCGTAATACAATCTAGAATATTTCAGGATATATATATATATATATATTTCCATCATCTAATAATAAGACGCACCATTATTATTCTCTCCATATTTTCTATATTTTCTCTTCTATTCTCCTTTATTTTATAACACCTTATCAGCACCAAATTCAATGGAAACACCATTGTTTCGCCACAAAAACTAAGGTACGCACCCCAATATTTTATTAAAGATATGTTTTGATGCGCGCTTGATCAATTTTATATTGCTATATTAAACTTATCAATATTTCTAGTTTGGAGGTTAATTGTTTTTCGGTGATTGATTAACTTTATCCGAAAGCAATAGATAATAAATAGTACTATAGTAGTCTTCAATTTGTGCTTTGTGGCCGATCGATCTGCATATGATTCATTGATTTTGTTTCATTGTTTATCTTTATTGTTAATTAAATACTTTTATTTTCATGCTATCAAGTTTCATAATTTTAATGTGACTATATTTATTCTTTCAAATATACAAAGTGAATTGTTTTGATGCAAGTGGGTCATAATTCTTAAGAAGCTAATTTTTGTGATCTTTATTTGTATCGATTGTCTGTTGTATGATGATTAAGAATTTAGGATTCTTATGAAACTAGTTTTTCTGCTATACAGTTTACGATACTAATATCACATGATAAGATTATGAATTATGATTATATAAAGATGATATATTTTCCTTCCGAAATACATGACTAGTTGACAACTTCACTGTATCACGTCTCATTATTATAGCTTGCTTGATAATATTATTTGCCTGGTACTCTACTGTTCAACCTTAATCCATCATTCACTTATGGAGTACTATATATCTAATTTGTTTTACTCTATATACATAGCACAGTATCACAATATGTGATTATAACTCAACGCTATTCAAAATCTAAAAATTGGTTATGTCCCTTGTATATTCTTTATTATATTTCAAAAAAAAATCTAAAATGGCAATTATTAATGTGAATAGGAATTAATAGTTGATTAACTATTTCGTAACCTTTATATACTATAATATGATTGCACCTAGATGCTTAGTAAATAAGAAAAGGGCAATTAAGTTATGAAATTTCTCATTATACATGAAAGTATGTATATGCACGTGATTGATTTGAGCCCCATATATTAAGTTATACATCACAAATAATTAAAAATTGTGTACTAATCAACACGGAGTACTTATGGGGTTTTATGCAACTAATTAACTAGCATATTACGTCATTTATTTTAGTGTTTGGGTATTGTCAGTTAACACTATTCATGAATATATCTTTATGAGCTGTGTCGGCAATGATACCGTTGAATAGCTTTAGCGGTATAAGTAGCGGGTAACTTTAAAAGCTAGTAAGTAGCGTTAGAAGTAGCGTAGCGGACGAAACTAAAATTATCAATATGAGTGTCGGCAGAAGTAGCGGTTGTATTTATAATAGAAGAAAATTAATTACAAGTAGCTTTTATCCTAACTTAAAAGCTAAAAGCTAAAAAACGCTACTCCTACTAGCGGTTTGAAAAAGGTAGCGTTTAACGCTAAAAGCTACTCAAAACGCTACCTTGTCGAACAGTATAAAATTAACCAATAGCTTTTTAATCTAGTTAAAACGCTAAAGCTACCTAAAAAAGCTACGCCAACACGCCCTATATGTTTAATTATTTTAACTTTAAGAAAGCTAAAAGTTGTGGACTAACCTCATAGGTTATAATAGTAAATGAAACACACTATAATATGATATGATGATTGATGTGTTATTTAATTTAATTGCATGTATTGATTATATGTCTCCATGCGATTGGATATTAGAATGAAGAGTAAATTGAATATGTGTATTCGAATTAAAAAATCTTCAAATTTTTGTGAATTATTATCATATAATGAACTTGAAGTTTGCATGATACTATTTTTGGAGGGCTTTACGTTTGGACTACTAAAATTTTCTTTGAACTAATTTAGTACCATGTTCATATATTATCAGTAGCTCAAAAGTATCAATGTGTTGATTGGAATGTGTTAAATAAATTATATATATAAAAGCGTTATGTACCCAGTACCTATATGATGAGGATGAATAATTGGAATAATGTATGAAATGAACATGGAATCCTTAGATTAAGTCCTGAAACTCCGTAAATTTTCATGAAAGTCAGAAAACCCTCAGCATATATATAAAGTCTATACATGACACATAGTTTCGAAGTAGATAATCACTATTTACACAAAATATTGTTCCTAAATATATGCACAACAATGGTGTCATGTGAAATTGCAAAAATTTGTGAAGTATATATTGTCTTTTGGGTGGATATTCAAGATACCAAGCTTTTACTAAAATGGAATAACATAGATATATACTCATTCCATAAGTGAATGAAAACTTACATACTTTGACGAGTTATAAGCATGTTTGCTTGGTGTTATTGTGATTATATTATAAATCATGGAAAACTTATAAGAATTGCAAATGTTAGTGCATATTATCTTTGAGCAAGAGTATTGTATTATGAGTTAATGAGATTGAATATGACATGCAGCGACTCACTTGATAAATAATAATTTATGCCTTAAGTATAAGATTTTCTAATTGATAATGAATTCAAGAGAACACTTTATTTGATACATGCATAATTTATGATTTAAAGGTTGCAAGATATTAGAAGATTATTGGATA
Source organism: Bassia scoparia (assembly GCA_008642245.1). NCBI lineage: Eukaryota > Viridiplantae > Streptophyta > Magnoliopsida > Caryophyllales > Amaranthaceae > Bassia > Bassia scoparia. The sequence goes on along the minus strand of SNQN01000229.1, from coordinate 76,670 downwards.
AATATTATCCCCATATGCAAGGTTGGCGGGGAGACAGTGTTTATTCCATTATTATTTTATGTAATCCTTGAACATGATAATAAGATGTATTGATGGTCAGTTTATATACATATACTATATATATGATATTTGATTTTTGAGATGTGGCCACATATTTATCAATTATGGAATGAACCATCTTGGAGATGGATGTAAATAGCTATCATGTTAATGAATATGTTGATATAAAGTGCTCCGATTAGAATTTATGTCCCAGACACTACAAGAATTTCGTGTAAGGCCGACCGAAAATACGACGAAAAAAAATCGGTCGGTATCACCGACCGACACCGACCGACTCGGTCGGTGTAATTTACCGACCGATTATTCGGTCGTGTAATTTATCGACCGATTATTCGGTCGGTAATACCGACCGATTTTTAAATCGGTCGTGTACCGACCGAATAATCGTCGTAAATCTCATTATTTATTTCCCACAAGTTTCCCTCCAACAGCACGAAAAATTAAAAAAAAAAGTCAAAAAAATTACCGACCGAAAAATCGTCGGCATACCGCCGATTGTAATCGGTCGGTATATGTTTTAAATTAAAAAAAAATCTGGAAGCTTCACTCATTGCGTTGATTATTGTAACCGACCCCCACCTACTCTCTCTTTCACATCTTTCCTCACATAATATCCACTACCTTCACTTTCTCTCACTTCCTACTCTTCTAGTTCTCTACTGTCATATCACTCTCTCACTCCTCACTTCCTCCTCCTCTCTACTCTCTTCTCACTCCATCCCTCATCTCTTCTGATCCCTCAACGCCGCTCTACGCCAAGCCCTCGCCTCCAACCGCCAAGATCTAGGTTGTTTTTTTTCTGATTTCATGTTGGTTTTTCTTCTTTGGATTTTTTTAATTCGTTTTTTATTTTTTTTTAATTTGTATTTTCCTTTTTTCCCCTTTGAAGCTCGTTTTTTGTATGTTAGATCTAGGTTTTCTATTTTTCTGGGTTTTCATTCTTTTCAATTTTAGATCTACAATTTTACTAGATTTTTTTCTTGATTTAATTTTGTTTTATTTCGTTTTTATCATCATTCACTGATTTCTTTTTCCATTTTTTACCATTTTTGTACTGATTTCGTTTGATTTGTGTTTTCCCATTTGATTCGTTTGATCTGGTTTTCTAGCCAATAAATATCCGGATATTCCGATGAATTAAGAAAGAGAAACACAAATTTTCAAGCACCAAAATTCAAGCAAAACACATTGAAAGATAAGGTGACTTTTCTTTAACTTCTCAAAATATTGGTTTCGTTTATTTAATTTTATGTATATTTATTCGTTTTGTTTTTTAATTTTAATTGTGTTTCTGATTATTGTTGTTTCTGCTGTGACGTAGAATTTTGAAGAGCATTGATTATTTGAAGAAGAGTAATCTGACTTGATAGGCTATTATAGATCCATGGTTTAAACCACCGCAATCTTTGATTTAAAAGGTCAAAATGGAATTATTTAATGTTGGTGAAATACATTTGTGATTACTAATTAGAGTCTCTAATTTTTGTGTTTAATAATCTGATTGTTGCTTATGTAATTTGAGCTATATTTTTGTTATCATTGATGTTGATATGTTGAAAATGATATGTTGTTACTGTAAACAAGCATTTGCATTTTATTCACTATCAGGGCAACTCAGTTCTGTGCAAAAAGTTCATGTAGGATGTTGACACAGGTTGAACTCAATGACTCCTGAATTTCTTGGAACCATAATTTGCTAACAATGATGTTAGGTTAATCCTTGATATGCTAGTTCATGTTATAGGTTAATCTTTGATATGCTAGTTCATGTATTAACTTAATCCTTGATATGCTAGTTCATGTTATTAGCTTGATATGCTAGTCCATAATGCTAGCTTAATCCCTTAATATGTTGTGTATGGTTGTATACTTGTATATTGATCAGAGCGGAGTGCAAGGATACATTCCCAGAACGTGCAACTTTAGAGTAGCGCGATTGAAGGCTTTAGGAGGGTTTTGCTCATGTGGCTCCTATATTCTTTGAACGCGGCATTTCCAAGCTGAGACTAAGGTTGTTGATCTTTTCATTGGATTTCAGCTTCCTTTTCTCGTTCCATTCGGTCTTTATTCATTGTTTATATCAATCAATCAATCAGATCTTATTGCTTGTAAATTTCTAAAATCAGTAATGGTACCTTATGTTCTGGCTTTTTCTTTCTTTTTTTTGCTTCTAGAGTTCTATTTCTGTGGAATCGGAGGAATATTGAATTCGGGACTTTCTTCATTACTGTTAGTAAATTGAGTTATCAGATGTTCATAGTCCATTTCTGTTATTACTGTTGGAGTTAGTTAGTTAGCTTGTTTTACACTTAGCTAATTCTGTTAGTCGTATCTTAGCTCGAGTCACTAGCTATATAAATACTTCCTCTATCATTGTAATTCCATCATTGAGCATAATAATAAAAGTTACTACTTTCTTCTCTTTCTTTTCTCTGAATTCTTCTTCTTCCCTTCTCCCTGTTTCTGTGTCTGCCTTTGTTCTTTCTTGTTTGTTGAGCTCAATAGCTCAAAATTACTATCCCCAATTTCTGGCCTGTAACATCAGATTATCGGAATCCTAATAGAAATCAAGCACAAAATGGTAAGTCAGGAAAACATATAAGAGTTGATGAGCTAACGTGGCTTGATTGCCAGTTTAAGTCATTAACCTCAAAATTCAAAACAAGCTATTCTGAATATTATATTCTTGTGGCCTCAAGTAATTTCTTGCAAGTTCTTTTGCAATTTTGCTTTCTTTCTATTTTATATTTTTTACGGCTTAATATGCTAATGGGCTTGTTGTAAAATATCAGGAAATCTCAAGTTTAAGTGTTGAGCCTTGTGAAGGGGAAGAACTCATAGTTTCTGTGTTTGAAATTAAAAATACGAAGGTAACAGGACAATTTTGTTATACAAGTGTGTATTTCTTATTTGGCTATTATTATTTTCACCAATATAATAATTTATCCTTCTGAAAGATTATGATTAATTAGAAACACAAGTTGCATTATTTGTGTTTGTTTCAACCAATATCATTTTGGGCTCACCTTGAGATCATGATGACATGTCTTTGGCCAATTACATCTAATTTCTTGATGTACTTGTTAAATTGAATGTTAATTTTGGGATTTAAGGATGTAATGTAATATTAATGAGTGTAATTGAGTTTTGGTACTGAAAATGATGTCCAAATTACATGATTTGGTACATATTGCTCCTAATTTAGTTTATAAATGTTTTTGATGATTGCATGATAAAGTTCTGCTGGAATTCTATGGTTTTGTTCATTGTTGATTGTCTGACTGCCTTGCGTATTTCTATTACTTAGTACCTGGTTTTTAAGATTTGTAATTGATGTTCTTAAATATCTTGATGATTGCATAACAAAGTTCTGCTGGAATTCTATGATTTGGTGTCATTGTGATTGGCCGACTGTGTTGCGTATTGCTTATGACTTAGTACCTGGTTTGTGAGATTTGTAATTGATGTTCTTACTACGTTATTTGATGATTAATTGAATCAAGTACTTGATTTTAGATGTATGATTGACAGTAGGTTTAGAACAAACATGATAGTGATTTTATATGTTTTTTTAGAGAATATGTTTCGCAATTTTAGGGCTATTTAAGCTCTAGAATTTCAGAAGATAATATGTAGGTCACTAGGGCTTCACTTGTTAATACTTGTATTTTGGTAGAATAATGATGAACTCAAGAAACTTGTTAATACTTGTATTTTCAACCTATTTCTGTCAAAAGAAACTTTTAGCAAACTTAATATGACCCTGACTTGGTGAGTATTGATGATGTGAAACTAGATTCAAAAGCCAATCATTTCAATAGATTTAGTTTTTCCTGTTCTGCATCGATTGTCATCGATCATGGGCTGATTTTTGATTTTTAATAGTGTTGAGCAGGGATGATTGGTCTGCATGTTACGACTTGGAATTCTTGTTCTGCGTTTTGGGGGTGGGGTGGTTAGGGAAGGGGTTGGTGCGGGTGAAAATGGTGATGTTGCTCAAACTGTCAGAAGTCATGTATATATCGCATCAATCTTGATCTTTCTGTAAGTCTCCAGGTGTCTGGTAAGTGGCAAATCGAAGGATTAAGGAATTTAAGGAAAAATTCGGCTCAAATTAAAGTGTTAATTGACCATCTTTTAGAATGATGATTTGAGGATGATGATGATGATGATGATGATCATTCATTCTTTATTGCTCTTAATTTTTGAGGAAGATGATATTTAGTCAGTTTAGTCTCCAGTGTTATAAAAGGGCTTTCATATAGTAATTCATGAATAAAAATTATAAGCTATTTGTAGCAAGTTTGATTTTAATATTTACTTGTATGTAGGAAAACTAGAAGTTCTGATTTGCTGTTGTGTGTAATTCATGTTTGTGAGTTGCTTTTGCAGTCTGTGTTCTGTATCAATTCCTGGGATCAAAACGTGGAAAATGTATACTCCGTGACTACAAATTTAGTGCAATTGTCTTAGCTTCATACTATTAATCCAGATATTTCTCAGTAAGTTTAGGAAATTCCTTGTCCTTGGCTCTAACCAATCGAGTTATTTTCGTTCCTTAGTTTTCGACATTGCTTCCTTGTATTGCTCACTACTCATTATATCCTGTCTTCATTTGTTATTCTGTTTTACTATGTCGAATTTTGAGCATTAGTGCTAGAAGAACAATTTTTTGGGTGGTATTATCTGAAGGAGATTGACATCCATTTGTGAATATATTCCAGCACTCATACATAATGGTCATACTCCTGATTTTGTGACACATCGTCGATTTGCATCTTGCACAACTCGTCATTCAAAACCACTATTGGAGAATAAACCTTATTTGACTTTCTTGAAGTGGATGACAGAAATGGCATTTACTGCATTCGTCTGATAGTACGTTCTGAAGAGCAGCTTAATGAATCTACCAGTAATTGGCATTGAGAAACAGGAAGAATGTCACTTCACAAATAGCCATTGATCATATGCCTCAGAATATTATGTTAGATTTAATAAATGGGATTTTGTTCTTAATTATTGTTATTTTAAGTGTTTGAATTTGTGATTGCATTTGATGAAAGCTTTAGAAGTTGTCTGACAACTTTCTAGAGCTCTTTTTTTTATCACATCCAACGTATTTACCGACCGATTTTCGGTCGGTAAAAGTCAAAATATACAATATTGACTTTTTACCGACCGAATTTCGGTCGGTAAGGGGCAATTTTAGAATAAAAATAATAATTTGCAGTGACTCGACCGAAAAAATCGGTAGGTAAGGGGCAAATTTTAAATTAAAATAATAATATGGAGTGAATACCGACCGAATAGTCGGTCGTATGGAGAATTTTTAAAATAAAAAATATAGTATGGGGTGATTACCGACCGATAGGTCGGTCGGTATACCGACCAATTCTCAAATCGGTGGTATACCGACCGACCTATCGGTCGGTAATCACTCCATTGTCCCTCCAACAAAATGGAGGGAAAAAATTTGATTACCGACCGAACCTATCGGTCGGTAATCCAATTTTTCCTCCAAAAAGATAGGTCGATGTATCGTCGGAAATGGTCGGTAATCTTTGGATTACCGACGAATGTATTTCCGACCGATAATCGGTCGGTAACCCCTGTTACCGACCGATAATCGGTCGGTAATCGTGGTCGGCCGAAGCCAATTTTCTTGTTGTGAGAAGGACAACATCAATTGCTAATGAATATATAGCACGCCTAAAGRGTGATAAATTAATATATTATAATGATAAGAATCCTCAAAAGAGGAAAGATCGGAGCAACAATATGCCAATGACAGTGAAATTCAAGAAAGTGATACATTTTGATAAATCTCCCGAAGAGATCGATTCTAGTACATTAAAGTGTACTAAGATTATATAAAGTACTCCAGAAGAGTACCAAAGATGATGTCTCACAAAATAAACATGTGTCAAGACAATAATCGCTACTCCAGTAGAGTATSAGTTATTATAAGATCAACTATTAGTTGATTGTGTCTTGCCAATCATAGACAAACACATATTAGTGTTTATATACATCACTTCATATTCATGGCCATGCATGAAGTATGCCTAATAATTGAGGTGATCACCAGTATTGGAAAGTTGACAATTTAACTGACCATCAAAATCCAAAGAAAATGTGATTGGATGTGATGATTGAAATTGGCCATCCGGGTTTAATAATTACCCGTTCTGGAAACATGAAGTTTCATCTAATATGAAAGAAATGATGTGTTGACGCTCTCTCATGTTAAATATATGAATGAATTGAATGACAAGACATAACATTGAGATTGAGCTATATTTGAATTATGATTTTAATAGTTTATTTTGAAGAAATTCAAGAAATTGTATTTGTATGGGCATATGTAATAGGTGGCCAGAAGTTGACCACGATAGCCTATATGTTGTTCAATATTAGGTGACCAGAAGCTCACCACAATTACTTGTATAAAGAAATTTTGGAGTATACAGTATCTTATTAAACAAAGTATTTGATGATCCCGAAGATCATTATGCAGTGGAATTACATACAAGTGACTTGTATTCAACATATAACAATCTCTTGATTATTGGGGCTATTATCAGTCAGCACAAGAATAAAGAAAAATTATAAACAACTGCACAA
>SNQN01000229.1:46355-63511 GCA_008642245.1 Bassia scoparia | reverse complement strand
TATAGGTTTTATTGCGCAATTTAGTTAGATGGCATGTATTGTAATTTGCTAAAGGAAAGGGGTAGGGTGGTAATTTTAGGGGGACACCACCGCGACCTTCCCCCCTTCCCTTATATAATAGAGATAAGGCGGGGAAAGAGAGGAATCAGAAGGAATTAACGGGAAAGTTTTTTTTACAATTTCTTACCATTCCTTTCCTCCCAAAATTGGGGGATTATGGGAGGAAAGAGAAAATAAACTTACTTTTTATTCATTTCCTACCCTTCTTTTATGAATGTCTAACTAAACATGGGAAAATAAACTGGATTCTTTTCACTTCCTCTATTTGAATCAAAAATGGAAAAATAAGCTTATTTTCTCCTCCTTTCCTTTCTCTTCTTTTCCTTTCTCTTCCCTTCCTTTACTAATATTAAACTAAACAGACTCTAAGATCTCAAGTAGTGATACATGCAGCCAAGTGCAGTGCTGCTTTGTAAATGCAGCACATGGTGGGTCCTGTTTGAGTTTTTTTGTGTTTTTCACAATCATAGTGTGATTTTGTCATATCCTTGATTCATTTTATCATATCATTGGTTCATTTTCACCAATCTTAGTGTGATTTTGTCATATCCTTGATTCATTTAATCATATCCTTGTTTCACACTTTGATTTGCAAAAAAAAAAATTAAATAAATAAACAAATCATAGTGTGATTTTTGTCATATCCTTGGTTCACTTTCACCAAACTTAGTGTGATTTTGTTATATCTTTGATTCATTTAATCATATCCTTGTTTCACACTTTGATTTGCAAAAATAAAAATAAAAATAAAAAAATAGGGTCATCTGTCATGTGGGGCCCACTTCCATGTGGGACCCACTACCATGTGTTGCATTTCTCATGCAACACTAGGCAGCATTTATAATTTCTCCTAAGGGTAATAGAGTTCATTGGTTTGTAGAGGGGTTTGTAGGCGAGGTGTAAGGTTTGAAAAACAAACCTCTTATTGTTGAGGATATCTGAGGGGTTTGAAAGTTGGGAGAGGTTTGAAATGTTGAGAGGGGTTTGTATAGATGAGGTGGAATTTTGGTGGGGTATTGGGGTGTAAAATAAAAGGGAAATAAAATAAAGTTTGGACAGGTTTGAAGTAAAATATTGGGTCCCACCAACAAACCCTTAAAAGGATTGAACTATTGTTGGTGAGGGGTTTGTTATGGGAGGGTTTTGTGTGATGTTGATGTGGTAAAAGTTCAAACCTCTTAGAGGTTTGAACTATTGTGGATCGGTGGATGCCCTGAGATCTCAATATTACAATATAAGTGTTGAACAAGAGGTCTTAATTCGCAAAATGTGATAGGAGTACAAAAAATCTTGGAAAAATTGTCCAAAACTACCTAAGTTACAAAGTTTTTTGCGAAAAACTACCTATTTTACAATTTTTGCACAAAACTACCTAAAGTAGATAAAAGTTTGTTGACCCATACCTAATTTGGGATTCAGGCGTTGACTGTGGTTTTGGGTGACTTAAAGTCACATGATGAAGGTTTCCCGAAGGTACTCAAGAGGGGGGGTGAATTGAGTGCCTATTAAAATTTTTCGATTGTGTACTGTTTTAGTAGAGWAGACCAGTTGGACTGGTCTCGCAGCGGAATAAGTGTTGAACAGTACGTAGAATAATATCAAGCAATAATAATAAAGACACACAAATTTAACGAGGTTCACCCAACTTTGGGCTACGTCCTCCTACCCTAGTTACTTTTATTAAATCTACTCCGAAATAACAAAGCAACCCTCACTCACAATGTATGTGAACTCACACACACACAATGTCACCCCACACTCAACTCAAGTGTGCTAGTTTGCACTTGAACTCACAAGCACTCGCAACTGAACTCACAATTGCTACCCAATCACCAACCCCTTCGTTGGTGATTCAACACAATGCAAATCTCTCAATTTACTCACTCACTGAGTTTACAAGAGTATATGAACGCTCAAATCTTTTGTGCACTCGTGTGTATGAATTGTACTTGCTTGATCTAGGCTTAAGACTTTGCTCTTTTTTTCTCTCAAAGATTCACCTTATAAGAACGTGGAGAGAAGTGGTTTTCGTGAGTCTATATGCATGGATATTTATAGCCAAAGGCCTAGCAATTCTTAGTGATGAAACCCTAGAATATAGGAGATAAATAAAGATATATCTATTCTCTATATTTTAGGAAAGTCCCATAAGATATTATTCCATACTAGATGATATAATATCTTATGTTACTTTAATAGCATCTCAAGTAATTACCATATATCCAAACATATATTCCCACCYGYTCATCTTGAAGTTTCCATAAAACCGTTTTTAAGAAAAACTTTTCAAAAAATATTTTTAAGAAAACTTTCCAAAAATATTTTCTTGCTCGACAAGATGATCCGCGCTATAAGAGAGAAAGTTCAAAGCCCAATGCCATCAACCAATAATACAAGCACTCAACAAACACATTCATGCACTAATACAACAAGAATACTTATTTCTAATCCTAGAACTAATCTTCTTTGTTCTTCAACTTCTCGAAGCTTCCTTGATCTTCATGCTAAGCTTAATCTTCTCGAGTCTTTCTTGAAGGACATTCTGCTTCAATAGTTGGAATTCTTGTATGCCAAACACATATAACAATTTGCACAATATAACTTGTTAGCATACATGTCACTATCTTTCAAGTGACCAAGAACAGTATCTCAGCTGTTCGGACCAGATGTATTCATCAGACCAATGTATCTGTTCTTGCAACTATTTGTCATCACTCAAAACACTAGGGGACTCAACACATGCCATGCGCGCGAGGTCATGTTTTTGGCGTGATTTCTTCTTATTTCCTTCTCTTTACAATAATTTGCTCCAACTCACCCCTTTCAAGATTAATTTCCTCCCTTTCAAGATTAATTGATTTAGGGGTAAGTGAGTGAAATGAGAGGAAAAATGAGGAAAAAACAAGCAAAATTGGCCAAAAACCACCTCACGTGCATACCACGCGACTTAAGTCACCTAAAAACCACAGTCTACGCATGAATACCAAATCAGGTATTTGTAGACACCTAATTCGGCGCTTCATTTAGTTCCCGAAAGTTTATGATGATTGTACCGTATTGAAATAGGCCCGTTTGCGAATTATGCCCAAGTGTCACCTTACATACATTCTTTTCTAAGTCTCAATTGGAGCCATTGCTAGGCAAAAAAAGTATTTTCTTTTATTTATTTTAATTATTTTCTGTTTTTGGAATTTTCTTTTTAGTTTTAGGATTTTTTCATTGCATTCCTCTCATTTTTRCGAGTTCACCAGTATTTTTAGATGATTTTTCCGATTTTTCTATAATTTTCTATGATTTTTACAATATTTACAAAAAATCAAAATACACAAAAAATACATAAAAATCAGAAAATACCTCAAAAATACAAAATAAATACATGGAATGCCCTACAACCTTCTAGAACCGTATTTCTTGCAATGGAGGTTGTCTAGGTTCATTTMCAATCTACGTAAAATCAAAATCTTTTCGAGAAATCTAGAGAATAATTGAGCGTATATACGCTCCTTTGAGCGTATATACGCTCGTTTTTGCTTCTTTGTGCCTATAACTAGGACGCTTTGGACTCCGAATGAGAGGAGGAGAAATGACTGCTGAACTCCCTCTCTGCTCTTTTCAAAAAAAAATTCTAAGCTTATCTAAACTCCATCCAACACATTATCGATTCATTCAATTCAAATTCAATTCAAGTGACACTTTGCGCGTAATTCAATAACGTTTCGACCGTCACATGCAAGGTATCAACTCTGAGACTCTCATTTCATAATCGCTTAATTATATTCATAAATTAAAACTATGTTTAATTAAAGGCTTGACATACCATTGATCAATAACAACCATGTAGAACTAATCAAATATTTCAAACTCTTTATATTTGCAAAAATATGTTGTAATTCAATTTTGAGTTCAAGAATAATTCAATATCACATTCAATGTTCAATATCCCATTTCAACATTATGTTTAATTCAATTTCGAGTACTATAATCAATCTAAAATTTGCTAGAAACCGACTTAGTAGTTTTAGGTTGATCTATGTAATATGGTTAGGTTTTGGCGTGCTTATTCCTTTTGCAGTGCATGTTAATCCGTGTAGATCTATGTATAATGTGATTATGTTTTGCAAGAGAATAAATTCTCTTTATAATACAAGATTTGTTTGCTTAATCATAACATGGTCACATAAAGTCAGATAATTTGGACAACCGGTTAGGTACCCACAACATTAACATAATTCGAAGTGGTCACTTAGAATAAGTAGCTCACTAATTTTTCTTTACTAATAGTAATCTACTATTTTTAGTAATATTAGGTTAGTGCGCCTTCAGGGTCAAATCGATAGGCTATTTGTATTCAATAATTATGACTTATGGAACTACAATGAGACCGAGTAGAGGTCGCTACATGCAGGCAGATTGAGTCAAAGATCTAGTCTGTACCATGTCCCCGAACCCACAATCTGATTATTGGACCTATATGTGGGGCCATTAGTTTGTCACCAATGTTTCGGGCATCCGTGATTAACCTGTATAGGCACGGTGGCGATCCCCTCAATTCGACAACACACCCCAACGTATTCACATGCGGATTCCATGGCTCTATTCCATGACACTGAAGCTGAGGTCAACCCTAAAGAGGGTGAAGCCTTACAGTATGGGTCAACAAACTTTTCTCTATTTTAGGTAGTTTTGTGGAAAAATTGTAAAATATGTATTTTTTCGCAAAAAAATGTTGTAACTTAGGTAGTTTTACACAATTTATCCAAAAATCTTTGACAAATAATCCTAAATAGATAGATAAATTAGGGAAGTAAAATTGTAGCCTCGAGCCTGGGTCAAACTATAAAAAGCGGGTATCAAATTCCAAAGTCCAAACTCCGCTAGTCTCCTTGCTAAGTTGCTAGTGTTTTAATCATCGAAGGTTGTAAAATCATCGAAGCAACCAAAAATGTCTTCAATCGCTCGTGGAAGATTAGCGGAAGAGCGAAAGTCATGGCGGAAGAATCATCCTCATGTACTTTTCCTTTTCAATTCTCTCAACTGCTTAATTTTTTTTAATTTAATTATTAATTAATTGATTGTTCTAAAAATAATTTATCTAATTTTCCGTGGTTTAATTTGATGTGCGATTTTTGTTGTGAAAATTAGGGTTTTGTTGCGAAGCCTGAGACTCTTTCTGACGGCAGTGTTAATCTGTTAACTTGGCACTGCATTATTCCTGGTAAACCTGGGGTATGCACGCTACTTTATTCGTCTTTTATTTATTTTTATTTTTTTTTATTAATTTTTTGTTTGATTGATTATTGTGCAATTTTTAATTTTMAATATAATTATGCATGATCTAAACAATCCTGGAGATTGTTTTAATAAAACAATCRAGTGGCATTGTTATATAATACTCCGTAATTAAGTCCAACTTTAGGGTTATTTAAGAAGCATATATTAGTTGCACTTAATTACGGAGTGTTATATAACAATGCCACTGGATTGTTTTATTAAAACAATCTCCAGGATTGTTTAGAAATTTCCCTGATTATAGGGCGTTTTATTTAGGAATTACGATTAGGGTTGTGTCGTGTTGTTTTGAAGCAATTTTCTTAATTTTTAGGAAAATTAAGGGTGAGTATTTCCATGATATTCAATAAAAAAGATGCCCCTCTCCCAAAAAAATTTTGGCTACGAAAACTTCATAGTAGGAAGAACAAATTGAGGCGGGAAAGAATACAATATACTAGTACAAAAGATAAATTGAAATCAAAAATATGAATAAGAATGAATCATACATTAGAACTACGAGAAACAATTGTCAAAATCAATCAATTTCAGAGAAAATTGTCTAAATAGATAAAACGTATGAAAGAAATCAGGGAAATATGGTGGAAAATTGCTGGAATCTAAACTAGAGATATTTTATGTATTTAAGTGGGTTTGCGTAAGTAAAGTGAAGTTGTGTTTAGCAGTCATGTTTATAATTTGTGGTCGTGATATCCCTGTTTAACATATTACTGAATTTATGGCTTTGAGCCTATTGCTTAGTATAGAATTTGTATGGTTTTATATATTGAATGCCTTGATTGTAATGGTGATTTTGTAATAGGTGGCTTGGTGCTTTATATGTTTGGAAAATTCTTTTAGTTGACTTTATTCTTCCTTATTACATCATCATATTAGTGTCTTTATAATTTGTAAGGTAGACCGGTTGTTTGGGAATCAAATTATTCAGTTATCTGTTAGCCTTTTATGAGTCATGGTTTTGCAATGTAGTTGCTTTTGATTCGAATGAGCTCCATTTATATACCTCGCATCCATGATCAAGGATACATACCAGGATAACGATTTCTGAGTGTATGAAGCTTGAGTGTCATCTGAGGAGAGAATCCAGGGATGTGATTGTGGAGCATTAGTGTGAAACTCAACAATGTCTTACCTTGTTTAGTTATTTTACATGTTTCATTGCCATCTTTCTGTGTTATGATTCTTATTAATTTACAACTTACTAATGGTATAACATTGAAATTTAAATATGTTATTATTAGTACTTCATGTCTATCAAGTGACTCAAGCAAATGAGTCAAATAATGCATATTTTTGTTTTAACAATTGCTTCAATATGAGAACTGTTTTTTGAAAGTATTTTCAAGTTTGCTCAGCATTTTGTGACAAATCTCAGTTACAAATTGTAGATATATGTATATATGTTACAAATGTTTGAAAATCCCTAGTTAGAAACAGCATAGTTGCATTTTGCAAGCAGCCATAAAGGACTCCCTTTTCTTCTCATTTGTATCAGTGGTTGAACATAAAGCAATGTACAAGAGTACTATTTAAGTTCTCCGGGGCGTGGGGGGAGTCTTACCCTTAAATATGTTTGGATCATCCACTTGGGAAGCTTTGTTATTATCAAGGTATTGAGACGGAAAAAAAATGCAATTTGATTATTAGGCCTTTAATGAATGTGTAGATATTGTGCCCTATTGGAGTATTGAGACTTTAAGTATGTCTGTATACATATGCACTATTTGTTTAGTGGCTTAAACCTCCCGGCATAATTTGCATTTTCTTATCTTTTGAATTTGAAATTATTTGAAATACTAAGGTTCCTTATAAGCTAGAGCTTTTATGCGATGCTAGATTTTGTTGGTAATATACAGGCTTCACTGCTCCAAAAGGGAGCCGAGGTTGGTTAAATTGCCTGACATATCCTTTACTTGTTTTGTAAGTTGTTTGTTAACTCCTACTCTATTATAGAGTTACTACAAATGTGTTTTTCAAAGGTTTGGGATGACCAACAGCAACACTTTGTTCTTTAAATTGCAGCTATAGTGATCTTGTGGTGTTCAGACTTCAGATGAATAATATTCCCTTTTAGTACAGGTTCTGTCATGTGACTTGCTTTGATTAGAGTGATAAAATAATATTTTCATGTCTTGTTACAGTCTTACAGTTTCTATCATAACCACGTGACTCGCTTTGGGATAGAGTTGAATAGTTGTTTTTAGGCTCGTTCTATAGGGGAATTTAAATAGGTCCACTCATTACACTATGTTTAAATATAAGGAAATGGAAGATGAGGGTTGTGTTATCTGAAAGATTTTCTGTCTTGTGGTCGTTGTGGATGTTCGTTCAAATGATTATATTTTCCAGCAATAGTGTTTCAGTGTTTTAAATTTTGAGGAATGGTCTATTTTATGCCGTGGTTATGGTACATTTGTACCTAATGGCTGAGACAGATTCAGTTTAGCAAGTGTGTGAACTGCAGCAATGTCCTTGTACTGTGCGTTACCCCAATTACAAAGAAATGCACATCCTTTGTGTATAATTTTATGAGTCTGGTTGAGCTCAATGGACCATAAACCAACAGAGAAGATTATATGTTAATGAGGAAGCGATTTGTTATTCACTAATGGTTATTTTTGAAGATTCGGAATGCCTGATTCTACTCAGGTAGAATCCAAGGGTCAAATTCTCAAAAACTTGCTGTATTTTGGAGATGTGTGTTGTTTACTTTATGTAGCACTAGACATTTCATTGATATTGTGGTTGGGACTTCAAAACAGGTCTGCAGACAGCAGAGGCATTGCAGAGCTGAGAAATGCAGTTTCCTCAATTTTATCAAATGTAAAGAACAAACTTTATAATCCTGGTTGCTAGTTTCCAGGGCTTCATTTGCATTTCCTTTGTAATTTGAGTATGCTTGCATGGAGCTGGGGAGAAACCCAAAGCTCAGGTCTGTGTTTGTGCTTTTGCAGCATTTGTACAGTTGTCGATGAAAAGGAACATAGACTGATTTGAGGAATAATCAGGAGTCGTAAGCATGTTCTTTCAGAAGGATTGGGTACATTGTTATAGAATATTTCCTTGTTCCATAGCCTGCTGATTCAATTAGTTATGTACTTATGTACAACGATATGGTGATACTTTGGTATCTTTTACTTGTATCATTTGCAGTTTGCCTCTTTTGCTTCAATATAGTTTATTTGTTGAGTCTTTTGTACCGAGCTGAAGAAAAATAGCATCATTTCAATTAGTTACTGTAGAGTTATTTATTCCTAATCAGCTAAGAAAAATAGAACGTGTTTGAAAACTACCAAGCTTAAGATGATACCTGTCTTGTGTATTTTGTTTTTGTTGTTTTTTGTGCTTTATGTTGTTGATTGCTAGTTAATATTGCACTTTGTTACAGACTGATTGGGAAGGTGGGTACTATCCTTTGACGCTGCAATTCACTGACGACTACCCTAGTAAACCTCCAAAGTGCAAGTTCCCTCCAGGATTTTTTCATCCGAATGTTTACCCTTCTGGAACTGTGTGCCTATCTATCCTTAACGAAGATTATGTAAGTGCATGAAATTTGTATTTCGTAGTGCCTTCTGGGCATGATGAATTCTCTTCTAATCTTCCTTTCCAATGTTTCTAATTCAGGGATGGAGGCCAGCCATTTCTGTTAAACAAATTCTCGTGGGAATTCATGATTTGCTGGATGAGCCAAATCCTGCTGATCCAGCACAAACTGATGGATACCAGATCTTTATTCAGGTATTTAGATTGTAATCAAAGATGCTCTTTGAGATCTTAGCTCTGATGACTGACTTTTCATGCTGTTCTATTGTTTTTTATTTAAAATTGCAGGATCGTACTGAATACAAAAAAAGGGTGCAGCAGCAGGCCAAGACTTATCCTCCTCTCATCTAGTTACATCCATCTTTTGCTAGTGTAGAACTCTTTTGGAGCCCTTGGATTGAACACTATGTTCATCATGTTGACAACCTGTGCATTTTTCCATTTAAACGCGAAAACATTCTGATTCTCAACTATGATGATAATGTATCTAAAGTCATCACATATGTGATATTATTGTCACCTTGATTTGTTGGCCCTTTGGGATCAAATATATGAAAATATTGCTTTTTACTTGTGTCGATTTGACGCTTTCACGCGAAAATATTATTGTCACCTTATTACTACTCACGAGTACAATGCATGTGTACAACTGTACAAGTACAGTGCAGATGGTAGTTAAGGTTGGGAGCAACATAAAACTCCGCTTAATGCAGTCTTGCTAGGCAGGAAATGGAATTTCTATTCTGCCCTGTTTATTAGTCATAGTGTTATTGAGTTCTGTACTGTCTTCAAGTTGCAACTGTACCGAGGAAGTGTCAGTTAATAGCTGCAATTTCTAATCGCAATGGCAATAAATTGTCCATAGTTGTCAAAAGGTATTCTATAGTTGTTAAAATTATAGTTGTAGTTGTCAAATGATTTTTCGCACTTCTTCTAACACTTGGGTTCATTTTTTTTTTTTGTTTTACATGTGCATGTGGACACTTGTCCAATAATCATTGCATTTGATTATTTTTTTCCCTTTATCATTTAAAAATCAGTGGTTTGGCCCGGACGATGCCCCGAGTCGTCGTTATATATAAAGTTGTTGAACAACATTATAAATTTCACGATTTTTTTATATTTTGTGATTCTTTGCATAAAAATATTAAAATGACTTAATGAAATTTTACATTATTCGAAAAGATGTCGTCAAATTCAAMAAATGTAATATTRCGTATGAAGATAAAAAATGGAACGTAACTAAACATTTAAAATAAAAAACAATGAACATTGAAGGGTTCATATAAAAATGTGTAAACATATAAACCAATAATAATAATTGGCTGAGTTGGTAAGTGCGTTTTATCTAATAGAATATATCTTGTGTTCGATTCTTACTACAATGGTATAAGTAAGGTTACAATTATTCCCATGCAATTTGCTAAAATTTACTGTAAAATGTCATAGCTGCTATTATCAATAGTAATAATTTTAAGGTATATTCCTTTATTTAGGGAATATCCAACCACCATGAAGCGTCTCCACAACCACTGCCACATTCGAACGGAGGAGAGGAGATGGAAGGAGAGAGAAGGGAMGCTAAGGGAGGAGAGAGAAATTGTTATTTTATTCCTTAAATAAAGGAATATAACTTAAAATTATTACTTTTTGAAATTTGACAAGAACTCATGTTTATTTGTGGTATTTGAAAACTTTCACGATTTCCTCAATTTTGATGAGTAACAATGGGAATTTCCCTTATTATTTTCAACATTAAATTGTTTTAAGATCAAATTTCTTTTAATTATTCCAAATATGTAATGTGTTTGTGCCATTTTACATCATATTATTTAATTCGCATCTATTATATAAGACATAATTCTAATTATTTTTCATGTTTTTTGAAGGCTAAAGTTATTCAATGTGTAATTTTTTCCCCCAAAGAATACTAACTATTTCAAAAGTAGATTGAAAGAAAATAAAGTTTATTATTTCAACAGAACACATCTATAACTATATACTAAAACAGAATGATGCTGATGCAATGATGACATCAATCTGTCTACGTCCCACATTTCACGCTGATGCAATGATTACACCATCTTGTACAAGTGTTAACCTCACATCGCACGGATGAAGTTAGCAACTCATTATTTTTTCTAAAAAAATGAATTAAATTAAATAAACTGTTAATTTAAATTAATACATTACAATAATTTTTTTTTGAAAAAAAACTTAAATACACATTAAATTTTTTTTTAAAAAAAACCTTCTAGAAACTCTTATCGAACGTACAATTTCAAACAAGATTTTTTATATCTAAATTGGATAAAAATAATATTACATTAAAAAATTTAAAATTTAAATTTAAATACATTTCATTATTTAATTACCAAAACCTTCGACAAAAATCTACCTTCACGGAACAGTTTTAAACAAAATTTATATACTCTGTACTAAATGTTTTGATTAAAAATAAAAAAACTACATTAAAAATTTAATTAAAACTTTAAATTTTAAATGTAAATAATACATCTTCAGTATTAATTACCATGCAAACCTTCTAACAATATACATTCACGTAACAATTTTAAACAATATTTATTTCTATCTATACACTATATACTAAACAAACTGAAAATAATAGCATCTATTCTACGTGTCAAGCTCATATTACACGATTGATGTCAACAGCTCACTAATTTTTTAAAAATAATACTTAAATTTAAAATAGCAAAAAACTATATAATAAATTAATTGAAATAACTATTACATTTTTTATTTAAATACATTACAAATTAAATTATCTACATCAAATAAACATCATATGACAAAACTAAATAAGCTAATAGAATTTAACGTAACAACTAATTCGTAGATACATAATTGTTTAACGTATATCTACATAAAATATTAAATTAATATAACTATTTAAATTTTAAACTTAAATGCATTACAAAATAAATTATCTATATCAGTAAACATATATAAACATACTACGAGTACAATACATGACAAACCTAAATAGTTAATATTTTAAATTTATATACGCTACAAATTAAATTAAATTTAAAAAACCTTCTACAAACTACAAAGATAATTTAAATGCTATTAAAATTTAATTAATATTCAGTGTACATCAGATAAACCTCATATAAAAAACCTATTACTCCATACTATAACTAAAGCTCTTCCAAAAAAGCTTATGCGTCAGCACCACATTTTTTTGAGTTTTTTTTTTTTGTATTTCTTTAAAATGAAATAAGTTATTTAAAAAAAATAAAAAAAATCAAAATAAAAATGAAAACAATATAATAAAAATATCAAATTACATGCATCATTATCCTCTTTATTATCAAAATTAATAATATTAAAGTTTTAAAAAACAAAAAATAAGAAAAATCAACGCATCTAGAGATGAGCGTTTATCCAAATAAACAATAACAATTATTATTAAAATAAAAATGAAAACAATAAAAATAACTACCCAAGTTATCTAAAAAAAAATAACAGATTACTTCTTTAAAAATAAAAATATCAGATTATTTTCAAAAGATTAAAGTTTTAAAAAATTCAAATTTAAAATGAACAAAACGAATACCAACACATATAAAGATGAACTCTTATCCAAATAAACGCTTATTCAATCTTTATTATCCAAATAATTCAAAACCAACACTTTTAGCTTTTTCGTAACATAATTATAAATATTATTAAACTCTAACGCTTATGTCATCCGTAACTCATTATTTTTCGTATTTAAAGTAACGCATGACAAACATTAATAAAGAGACATGCAACCTAATAATACTAGCTAATGGGACCGATGATACTTTGGAAACAACAAAATTAATTAAGAAATGGTTTCAAAAATAGCTAACTTATAGGCTTATTAAAGCACAATATCACATAAAAAAGATTCGAGTAATAAATAATCAATTTTGATTTGTTATCATAAAAAAGTATTACCTTCAGTTACGTTCTGTCAAAATTACACAAATTTCATAATTTCAATAAAGTACACCATGAACATTTGCATAAAATTAGAAAATCATTATATTTGATATCCGTGCAATTGCACGGGTTTTAATCTAGTTAAGTAACATAACAAATATAAGAGTGAGGGATAACTCAAGTGGTTAAAGCTTCCCTCTCGATTTTAGGAGATCTTGGGATC
Organism: Bassia scoparia; assembly: GCA_008642245.1. NCBI lineage: Eukaryota > Viridiplantae > Streptophyta > Magnoliopsida > Caryophyllales > Amaranthaceae > Bassia > Bassia scoparia. The sequence continues at coordinate 50,457 of SNQN01000229.1, read as the reverse complement.
GATTCTCATCCCCGCCCTTGTGGCTCTCTTAACACAAAAAACAACAAATCTTCACTTCAATAGCATTAAGGTTCGTATTTTTTCTTAATGCATGCAATATTGATGAGGAGTGATACACAACAGAAGATGGGATAATATGCCCACTCACAGGGAGTCACAGGGCATAATTGTCTTTTAATATAAAAAAGCAAGGGTATATATGTCTTTATAAAGGAAGTTTTATAAAGAAAATTTTGCAAAAAACAAACTTTTTATAACTCAAATTTTGCGAGAAAACACCTTTTAAAACGATTATTGCAAAATAAAACCCAAAACCCCAAAAAAAGTTTGCGAAATAAAACCTTCTGACGTCATCTCGGGTTTGACTCTTAAAAATGGCCTTTGACTTACCATTTGACACCTCTACTCTACTATTTACACCCCGACAGCCCAACTTATAATTTCTCTTCACACTATTCACATGCACAATAAAACTTGCTAACGTCATCTCGGGTTTGACGCTCGGGGTCCTATTCACATGCACAGTATTTCTCTTCTTCCCTTTTTATATTGTATAGATATAGATATTATTATTATTTTACGGAAAGAAATTAAAAATGATTTCATTCATAGTAAAGTCAAACGACACTTACAATTCTGGCAAATCTGACAAACACTAACAGACATATATAATATCTATGAACTTTATACTTTAAAAAAATTTGATTAAAATTTGCCTTAAATAATTCCCTTCATCTGAAACAATACGGATTTGTGAGTTCGCGCATATTCGGCATTCGATCAGTTGATGCGTAGTTACGTCGAGCCATGTCGTACATCTATAGTCTTCCCAAATCTGGCAAAAATAATGAAACCCTAATTCTGCAAACTTGTAAACTATATTCACCGCTTGAACCAGGACAAAGATAAAATAGAAGCCAACAGTTAAAATTCATGGGTTATTAGCCGGAGACTGCTCTACAAAGTTAGCCCCATAGGTCCACATTAGGACGACCCATCTTCCAATAATTTCTGAAGGTAACCCTCAAACTTCAAAGGTAACAATTGTGGATGACTCCATAATTGATCCAATAACAACCAAAAGAGATTAATTGTAAAACAATAAAAGCTCACTCAGATCCTTATTCAACCAAATAAAAAGAAATTAAAAGCAAAAAAAAATAGATTGTTAGGGCTTACCACTGGTTAACACGCATGCCAGTGGAAGCCCCTACGAAGAATTATTATGGAGATCAAGAAAACGGAGGATCGAGAAAGAGGGGGATGAAGGAAAGAAGGAAAAGCCTAAAAAAGTAAAAACCTAGCGGTGGAGGCACGACTAGGACTAAAACCCTCTCGAGGAAAAAGCCCGAGATATTAATATTATTATTGTTGTTGTTGTTGTTGTTGTTATTGTTATTGTTGTTGTCCTTTAGCTGAAGAGATGAACAGTTGCACATGCCCTGATGTCCTGAGCCCTAGAGTACACCTAGATCCACTTCAGAAACCCATCATCACTCTTATATAATTCCCCCATAGAAGATAAGGAAAAAAAAGGAAAGAAATCATAGCCAATGTCCCTACACCTCACTGCATACTTATCCCACTTCCACTGCGTGATGTATTGTATTGATATATGGTTTTTCCCTCATTCTCTTGCTACATTGAATGGTTTTTGGCCTTCTTAAGGCCCTCTTTGCTACTAATGTTGTTTGTTTAGTGTTTGAGTAAGGTTTAAGTTACTTCCATTGATTTGGAGTGATTTTGGGACTTATTTGCAAGCACTACGGAGTTTTAGTAGAAGTGGCAAGGAGCTAGGAGTGGAGCGACACAAAGAATTTGATACATWCTCACTCTTTCYGCCATAAGTTATGTTTCGCTCGTTGGATTGGTGCGATTCTAGCTGCATTGGAAACAAGACTCCGAGAGCTTCGATTTGATAGGTCACATGCATGATTTGGACCACGGGAGCTCGAGATATGGCTTCTAGAAGACGGACGATTAACCTGCCTTAGCTGGATCCGATTCGATCGGATCACATCTGATCCGATCGGATCGAGGCCCGATTTCCCATTTAAGTCGATTTTTAAATTGCCTTTAATGAAGGGTAGGATTGTAATTTAGCAAGCTTAGTTTAATTTAGAAAATTTCTGATGTTTAAGAGGATTCAAATCCTTATTCTATTACTATCTTTTATTCTATCATCATCTTTTATCAGGGAGAACTCAATTACGTATTGTGAAAAAAGAGGAACCCTAGTTTATCATTCATCATTCAAATTCAATAAAAGTTCAATCATTCATCTATTTTCAATGCAATTTTTTGTAATTATTCATTCTCTAATCTTTCTTATTATTGCTTTTAATTCGTTTATGCTTTTAATTATGTTTTCCCCAATTGCAATTATCATGTTTAATTTCAATATGAGTGAGTAGTTCAATTTCTAGGGTGATTGGGGATCTATAGCAATATGATTCGTAGGCCGACTTAAATTATGTTCTTCTCTCGCAGTTCATAAGAGTTGTGCAACCCACATCACGTCTGCCCGCTCTGGGGCGGGGATTGGGGTGGCGGGAGATCTAAGGGGTTCTCCTTTGACCGCCCCACTGCATCTTACTTGTATGAGAGGATTAGGTGTTGTCAGCAGATTTTACTTGGAGTTTTAGGTTTTACGATAATCATCATTGCCTAGCTCAAGAAAATTCCAAGAAGATAGATTAGTTTATGATCGGTCTGTGTTTGTAAGCTGAATTGCCTTGATAGACATAAGAATCATGGTAGTCACTTCTCTGTATTAGCTAAGGCGTTTGCATCTGAAGTGGTAGATATATATTCATGCCCTATCACTGGAGCGGGAAACTTGGGCAAAGGATACTTTATCATATGGACCATTAATACTGTAAGGGCATTAGATGCAAAATCGACGACTCATCCTAGGTCGAGGATAGGCGGATTTGTTGAAGGAGTAACAGGATGGATTGGTTTCAATGTTTTGGGGTGGTACCAAATTTGATTCGAGAGAATTTGACCCTATTTTAGTGGATTTGCCGTTGTCCATAATGATGTTTTGAATAGGGAATTACTGTTAATAAAAAAGTCACTTATTAGCTATGGAGGATTTAGACCAGTGACGCAATAATGTTCCTGACCGATGTTCGTTGCAAATATGACATTAGAATAGTTATCTTAGGTTTTGGTTAAAGTTCATGAGGGAAGTACGAAATGCAGTGGTGGTTATTCGTTGTTTACATAGTCTTTAGGAATACTATCACATACAATCAACAACTATGCCAGTGTAAAAGTATTTCTTCATATTGTTTTTCACGTTGAAGGGTTTTGTATATGAAGAATGTGCGGTTTGTATATGTTTTCAGCATTAATCAGTGTCTTAGTTGCATAATTCTCTCCGTTTGTCTGGTGATAAATACGCATATCCTGGTTTAACCTACGATTAAGCTTGCATGGCTGGATTTAGTTTTTAGAGATGGGGTAGTGTTCTTTGATAGGCCACGCGACAAGCCTGTCCTGCGTCTGCTGCTGCACCACCCAACTAGGTATGAGTCAATAACCAGTTTGGTTGGAAAAGGAGCCAGAGCATTATCCCAAGAAATAAAGTAACACATCCCCTTTTGGTCCAAATAGAGCCACGCCATTTACCCATCAGTTTAAGCCAAATTAACCTCATTTAACGAGAAGAAATCCCAGATCAAAAACAGACATCCAAAAAGGTATCACGAATAGTATTAATGACGGTGCTTGATACCACTAACCCATGTGCATAGACACGGCATGATCTCGCAAATATATCCCATCAAAAAACCCATGGAGAGTAGAGCACGTGGGCAGCTGAAACGGAGAATAGGGAAACAAAATTGCGATAAGCAAAGAACCGAACGATATGTTTTAACCTGTTCATACAAGTCTATCCCAAACATAGAATTGGGACCGCTCGCCGGAGTCATGCAAGGTGAGATCACTTGTTGGGATTTACCTATTATATTATTATTATTTATATTAATTTTATTATTATAGTTGTTGGTGTTGTTTGTTGTTTGTTCGTTGTTGTTGTTGTTTGTTGTTGTTGGTTTGTTTGTTTGTTGTGTATGTTGTCTTGTTGTTTTTG